>CAXKVW010000402.1:600000-854429 GCA_964058825.1 Carex arenaria | reverse complement strand
TAGTGCAATTAGACACCCTAGAGGGCTAGAAGCTATAGAAATTGAAAAAGAAAAAATGGAAAAGCACAGATATGGGTAGTATGCAATGGATTGTAATGCTGAAAATTGTCCCATATTGAAAACTTTTATCACCGAACAACAACATAATCACTGTATATGCTGGTTCAGACTTGTATGGGGTCTGCCAGGTACAGTATGGCAAATACGAAATAGGCACAGATATTCCTTTGTCGATCCCATGTCCATAACTGCTGTAAAATAGGAAAAGACCAAGAAAAAAATATCCAGAAATTTACATTTGTTAGAGGCCTTATATAAAGAAGGTGGGAGATAAACAGTTCCAACCAATGGCATGTTGCATCTGCAATATGTTTTGCATCTCCAAGTAATATATGAAGCAAATTGATTAAGCCATCTCGGGTTCTATGGTGGCTGCAATGTACCCAGAAAGGACTTGCCTCGAGACCGCTCACCTTGCCCCGCCATTTTTCCAAACCCTAGACATGAAATCAATTTTTGAACTTTCGTAAACTTTACGGGCAAGTGGTTTGAATTTAGGGAAATTAACAAAACCAAGAGATTTGCAGTACACTTCTCCATTAGCATGAAAGACAACCTTATGAAAAATTCAATCCAAACTCTGAACCAGGTTAATTAGAAAAGATTCTGTACTTGTGTGTAATTTATTGTGAAAATTTAGCAAAAAAGACCACCAAATGCACATTTAATTTAATGTTTGTATAACAAATCTGTCCATACTTCAAAGTTTAATTGTGGTTACAAGTTCGCCTCAAGTGCCTGAGTTGGAAATCCATTATTAACAGATTCAGTTACTACTTGGTTTGCAGAATATGATTTTGTTGAACTAACAATTTTCCACGATGAGAGATGGTTCAAATATCAGAAGGGGATGTGTTTTGTAAAATACTACAAAAACAGTAAAAAATATAAAAGCACAATAATAGACCTTTATATAATCATGTTTGGTCTGATAGCATATTCCTAATTTTCCATTTGGCAGATCGGGTCGCATACGGGGCATTTCAGAGACGAGAAGAACCACTGCCTCCACCAATCCATTCTCTGTCTGTCCAAGAGAAAGAATTAAATAGACTGCAATGTTATGGAATAGTTTACCACATTCATTTAATTAAACTACAGCAACAAACCTCTCGCTTATCAAACTGATCAGGGTCGTACGATCCATGTAGCCGCAAAAGCTTCACCTAAAAATCCAGCATAATAAGCTTGAGTTATCTCACCAACGAGCACCATCATAGAACTTGAGTACCAATTAAGTACCTTTTTAATATCTAATTTCCATCGAATTAAGGCTTAGAACCATTAGAAATTAAGATATGGCCAGACAACTCCATAAGCGGAACTATCTTACCAACAAGCACCATCATAGAACTTGAGTACCAGTTTAAGTACCTTTTCAATATCTAATTTCCATCAACTTAAGGCTTAGAACCATTCAACATTAAGATATGGTCAGACAACTTCATAAGCTATGTCTATTTGTAATCCTTAGGGCTGGCACTGGCACCAATATGCCATGGTTAAAATTGTAGTAACTTACCACCATATCAAGCCATCCCACTGCAAGTGCGGCAGCAAGTCCATTCCAGTAATCAGGTTCATTCTCGACCACCTACCAAAACAAACTTTTATTAAACAGCTCTAAAAAGCTTCAAAGAAAAGGAAGGAAGGAAAACAATATCACATATGGAAAGCTCACCTGCAAGCTGGTGAGTTTTCTCTGAAGATTTGCGAGCTCTGCATGAACTGTAGACTCGGTTTTGGACAAAAGGCTATCGTATTCCTGCAAAAAAATAAGAATGACTAGAATCAGGCAGCATAGATATCCGCATGAAAAAAAAATTGTGAGTAAAGGACATAAAATAACACTTATATTATACCCTTCCTTTACTGGTTTTCTTCAAATAAAAATAATGATAACTCTCGATAAGCCTCAATCAATACGCACTCTTTCTACACAAATCAGCTTAAAAAGTATAGATTGGTGGTTGTGAAAGGATCCATAAGGGAGGTGTGCTTTTAACTTTTAATCCAAACTTTCACTGGTTTGCTATTTGGTATTTTTTTTTTTAATTATCGGTATATACAACAGCAAAAAAACATTATGATGCATAACCCTATCTAATGTAAGAGAGATGGCATTTAATGTTGCAAGACACAAAAATATCTTGCTTTTATATAATTTCCAAATATCTTCATCCTTGATTTCATACTTCTACGAAAATGGGTACTAAAAGTAAAATAGTCTGCGATATTTGTCATTTCGCAAGGATATAGTTGATTTTTCTTTTTAGGGGCACAAATCAAAACCTTGCTCAAGAAAAAACAAATTTATAATATTTTAGGTTAGAGAAATAACATTACTTCTAACCAGTCAACAAGCCGCTCAGGAAGCCAGCTCAACATTTGCATATCTACATAAAATATCTCCATTAACTCCCATGCCGCCTTTGTACCAAATGGTTGCTCACCCTCCTGTGAGAGAATTGGTTTCCAAATGGAAATATAAAAGACATCGAATTTAATTTAGAAAAGATCCAGTGGTTGTATTAAGACAAAATTATCCCTGAAACCGTGCAAGTATGGTCTAGTTGAACACAATATCACCTTAATTATACTTCAATTGAGTAATCAGTTATTATCTTAATAATCTTTGTGTTTGTTAACTCTCGATTGTGCTATAAACCTTGATATGCAACAATTTCAAGCAATCCAATATTCACCTCAATTCTATCCTAATTGAGCAATTTGGTCACCACCTTGCTTATTTTTACCTAAATTTGCTCTCAGTAATGAAATAAAGCTGCCATCATCCTCAAATTTTCTCGCTCGTAATTAGATTGTGTAGCAAGCAATAATTTGACCAGATCTTAACTCAACTATTTATCGCCTCGATTGTTCAACTTAGACTCAATATAACACAAGTTTGCTCAGTTAGTCAAAAGCAATGCAATTAAATCCCAAGTTAGATTGACTCAAATTACATCTTAATTGGGCAATAACCACCAATCAGGTCAACTAGCCATGAAAATAAATCAAGGAAAAAATGGCAACCTGTGAAAAACAGAACCAAATAATGGTGTTATCTAAATGTAAAGATGAAAATATGACCTTGAGAAAAGTTTTGGGGGCTTCTATTAATGAGCGAGGCACTCTTGCAATGCCAAGCAACTCTCTTATGCTTTTACTGTACTCGAGAGTGTATTGCCACCTAAAATAAAACTCTTAAATAAGAAATTGATTTATCAAAGGAAACACAAACAAGAAAAATTGCATTGCCAAAAGAAAGGTCAAAATAAGTATTACCTTACCCCTCGTTCCTTACCCTTCTCTAACAAATACCAATCTAGGATGTAATAGAAACAGCATTCAAAAAAATAAACAAAAATTTTGTACTTTCCTTCATCATGGCCAAGAAATAAAAATAAAAAGGGAAGGAAAGAAAGGCATTCTGAATTCGTACCAGTAGGTGAGAGCTGGAGCTGACAGGTTATCCCCAGTTTCCATCTTTGCAAGGCTAATCTTTTTATCATGTAAAAATGCAAAGCTCTTGACTGACTCGTATGCAATTCTCCGTCTCTTATCTTCTCCTATATTTCCTTCTAATATTGCACCACCAAGTGTCACCTGTGGTCAGAGAAGGAGGCAGATAAGTTGACTGGGGGTCAATTGACTCCCATTTTTTTTTCTAAAACTTTTGTATTTATATATGATTTTCTATGTAATTTACAAAAAAATGTTGTAGTACTGTAAAATTGACCCCCATTATCTGTACGATAATTTTATATGAATGACCCCCATTCATATTTGACCCCCATAGTTCGAAAGCCTGGCTCCGACCCTGCCTTTGGTAATCCAAAATGCTTCCAGGGATCAATTAATAGGTTTGTAGTTTCTTTTGGCAATGAGTAAATATTCAAGTTTGGTGTAAATAGCTTGGTGTCAGTTTACTGCAGTACGGAAGAATTTAAAGGCTCTTACTTATTATATAACAAAAATGTGGTTACGAAGAACTTTCAGGTCGTTTCATTTCAATAAGAGAAATTTGTCTTTCGGTTCAGGAAAATAAAAGGAGCACTAGTTTCCAGGCAAGAGTTTGTTCATCAAACATTCTTTTGAGCAGTTGAGCCTCACCTGCAATTCTACCCTTCGTAATTGTCTTTCATAATGGCAATTGAGTATATTTGCAAATACTCCATTTGCGGATGTGTACCAGATGGCTTAGATTTAAAAAAAAAACAAATTAAGGGACCTCTTGACAACTTTCACTTCTCGGAGTAAGAATGTTAAAATATGAAATATTACCTCGACTGCCTTCCCTCCAATCTCATCATCCTCTCTTACCATCTCCTCATCATGCTCCGGAGATGACCCGAGGCACGTGACATGCAGCAGGTTGCCACGTGACCAGGATATGTGGATACGACGAAGAGGTGATCTCAGTCCATGCTGGAGAGGGTAGATCGGAGGTGGTTGACTGGATCCTTCCAGGGAGAAAGGAATCAGAGAGGCGGAGTCCGAGGGTATTCCGGGCATTCTTCACTAGAGCACGGAGCACTGAGAAAGGAGGGGAAATACCGTACTAGGGTTCGGGAGTCGTTGTGCCGAGGGTTTTAGGGTTTTGTGGACGGAGCCTGGTTTCAGTGGAGTGTTGTTGTCCCGAGGATTTTGGAACGCGGATGCATTAACTCAAAAGGGAATTTTTGAGTTAATGAATCCCAATTGTCTCATTTTAAACTAGAGGTGTATAAAAACCTAGCGACTTGTAATTCGGTAATTAACTCGTTAACAATTCGTTGAGTTAGTTTAATTTGAGTTGAGTAACTCGTTTAACTCATGAGTTGAGTTCGAGTTGGGCTCAACTTGTATACTCGTTTTGTTTGATTAATTATAATTGTGTTGACTCGTTTCGTTTGATTTTTTATTAAATTGTTGTAGATTTTTTTGTTAAATTTGTCAGTTTGTTAAATTGTTATGATTTGTTTGTTAATTCAATATTTACTTCTCATATTATAACATAACAATAGTCATCACTATTCCAATACTTTAAACGAGTTGACTCACGAGTCACGAGCCAACTCAAGTTATTCATGAGTTGAGTTCAAGTTAGCGAGCCAGCTGGACTCAGTATTCTTAACTCGACTCACTACCTTTCGAGTTGAATTCGAGTTATCCGTAACTCGAGCTAACTCAACTTGTCAGCAGCCCTATTTTAAACGGAGCCAATTTGTCTATCTCTGTAACATAGGGGTCTTTCAATATTAGTGCATATCTAGTCTATACAAATCTTAAAACATATTGGACGGTTGATATTCATTAACTTAAAAGATTCTCATTTGAGTTAATGCAGAGAATCCGAATTCAGGATTTTGGCGGTTTTTGCTTTATCCTCAGAGACATTACTGTTAATTGTATATAAATGCAGAGTCGTGCACACGATGGTTTATTTTTATATTGTGTGATTATAAACATACGGTAACATAAATACTACACATGACAAGCACAAAGACCATTTTTTCATAGAATTTTTGGTCAATTTAAAACAAACTACTTATTGCATTAAAAAAGAATATAGGGGGATTTCATGTATACGTTAAAAAAAAATCATTCTAAGATTGATAATATTATTTATTTTTTCGAATTAAAAATTCACAAATTCACTATCTTTTCTGCCAAAACTCGTTTAAATTTATAAAACTATAATTTTTACGTAATAATATATATATAGCACGTGTAAAATAAATGTTCAAATTTTAAATTGACTAGTTTGTGAAAACAAATAATTAATTTCTATACATACGATGCATATTTTCATATAGAGTAACAAAATTTTCATAGGTTGTAGGTCATTTGGTTGATAAAATTTCCATCGATGATGGGACCGATTAAATTTCTGTCTGTTATAAAAAGCTTTTAACCGATAATTTTTTTAGCGGTATTGGAGGTTGAAACCGATGGATATTTTGTCGGTTTGGGCAGATTTCAAAATATGCTAAAAAATAGAGTAGATTGTTAAATTTATTATTTTTTTGGATATTAATAAAAATTTCGGAAAATCAACTGATATCCAGACTAAATGAACATTTGTAATTCTAGACAAAACGTTGTGGTGCTAACTTACCGTATTGTGGATAACGAATTAACTAGAACTTAACTTCACATTGGAAAGGTGCACCTAAACTTCATAGATAAATTATTTTGCAGTTACTCGGAAATCTGTTTCTATGAAGATTATAATCATTGAATGAGATTACGGTAATATATACACATCAATCCCTAATCTGTGATATAGATCTATATCTCTATTTTAAAAATTCAAACATATACTTTAAATAGTTAAATATGATTTTCGTATAAGTACGCACTTGGAAACCAAATTTAACATTTTTTTGAGATAAAAAAAGGTAAAGATCTAGCTTACCAATTTCTATTTAATTGTCTTTTACTCCATCCGGATTTTGAATCCATAACCTCCCACACAATGGGTGTTGCCTTCTGTCTCTAGACCAAAGACTGATTCCAGAATTTAATATTTTTTTAATTAACATTTTTTAAATAGATTGTGATTTTCTACCTTATCTAAATAATGTTTAATGATTCAAATTATCTGATTCTACTTTAAAAATAGAAATATAGATCCATAAGACTAGTCCATCCGTAATATGCATATTACCAAAGTCTCACTCAAAATAACTAACAAAGGATAATATAGTGAAAAGGGTTTAGACTGGAAATTAAACTTCTGCATTTTGTTCTAATATTAAAAATTTTAATCTATATATCATTTAATTGTTCAATGTTCATTTGCATAGTGTATATAGCACTGTACATGACAGAAGAAAAAACCCACAGATGGCATGCTTCACGAGACAAGACAATAGGAAGAAATAATACATGCATAGATGAACATTAAAATGATTCCTTCGGACCTTCCACTTAAGTCACTTCATAACGTAGTTTTGGAAGCTTTTGTGTAGGTAAAATGAGATTGCAAAAACCGAGACACTGTCAGGGGAATAATTATCAAATTAACTATCTATATCCAATTAGTGATTTATTTTACCTGGGTGCCCAGTACATAATAATTCTTGACTAGTCCAATCTGGAAATAACATTAAAATGATTCCTTCTATGATCCGTACAGAATAATTCTTCAAGAGTTAACCATCCAATCAGGAAGACCCACAAAATTGATTGTTGTTAAGTTCATAAAATACAATACATTCAAGATATGAAAAGATCCAATCAACCAATAAATTTCAATGCACCCTCAATTTCTAACATTCACAGTGAGGCTAATGTACTTCATGATTAAAATTTTAATTTCCATTCTTCCAAGATCAGACTGGAAAAATCTCACACACCCACAATTTAAATCCCAAATACAAGGTCAAGTGCCTTAGACATAACGGACTTGGCAGGAGCAGCAACATTTACCGCCATACGGGTCCCATTGGCAGTGGCTGTATTAGTCTTGCCTCTTACAGCAGGAGTCTTCAAAGGCATTGAAACCATGAAGCCATTTTGACCTGATTTGTTTTGGTTGAGCCTCTCATTTAAAATTTGCCTTTGCATATGATCAACTGGTTTTACACCAATTATTAAAGAACTGCTGATCTGAGTGTTGTTTTTTGCGAGGGCCCTTCTTGCGTCGTATCGACTCTACACAAATTGATTGCTTGTTTATCATTAATGCATATCAAGATTAATAAAATAATAAACCAAACTAGGGGTGAAAACGGGTCAGATATTATTCGTCCGTATCTGAATCTGTATTTGAATTTTTGCGGATTCGGATATTCGGATACATATAGTTTACTGATATGGATTTGAGTTATGCGGATAAAGATATGGATACGGTTTTGGTTTTGGAAAGCAGATACAGATACGAATTGGATAATTATCCGTATCGGTGTTATTTTAATTTTTAGGATATCTGTTTGTGCGGATATATATTTGTAACCATATTTAAAAAAAAAAATCAGATATATATTTGTGCAGATACATCTGTATCTGTATTTTTTTATCTATTTGTTTTAGAATCATATATGCTTAGATAGGAATAATTTTTTTTGTTGGTATCTTTTGATTAAAAATATGGTTATGTCGGTGATTAATTTTTGTTAATGAGATATATACTCTGTAATGACATAACAAGTTTAACACGAGAAAAATTTATTTTTGTTCATCATAATGATAAATGTCTGAATTAGATGCATACTTTATGTTATATTTATTTTCTAATAAAAAATAATTTATTGAATAATATGTTAATGTTGCTACAATATTTAAATTAGGTACTTGAATTATATATGTATCTATGTAATATCTGATCCGTATTTGTATCCGTTTAATATCCAATCCGTATCCGTATACAAAAAGTAAAAACGGATACGGATATGGTTTTACCACTATTTGATCCGTATCCGATCTGTTTTCACCCTAAACCAAATAACACAAGAGCTACTTTCATGTCTGATGCGAGTACTTCCAACCCTAATTTGACTAGATGAAACAAAGGAATACCTTACAGAACTGTGGTATCGTTTTGGTCAGACCCTGACACCCTGTGCTCTATCTAATTATCTATTGCACGATACTGTATGGAGTGCCAAGGAATTTGCAACTAAGGGTGACTTTAGATAAGACTGCACAAGTCAGAGTACCTGGGCAAAAACAGGAGGTAGAAAGAAATCTCAACTGAAGTTCAATTGTACAGTGGAGAGTTAACCAGACTTAAATTAGCTTCAGACTGTTATCAGTTGAATTTGGGTTCATGATGAGGAGAGCAATACTACCTTACAAAACCAAAGTTTCAAACTTAAACATAGAAAGAGACTATGACCAATACCTGGTACAAAATGTGCATCCAATTAGCATCTCTGGGGCCGCTAATATGCTTTAGTATAATGCCGCATTTCTCAAATTCCCTCAACACGAGATTAGTATCGCTTGGATAGAACCTACAAAATGGTCACAACTTTTACAAAGTGAATTCAGCTAAAACAACTGTTCTTTAAGCCAACTCAACTAGTAATTATAATCCAATTTCACTGTTCTGTTAACTACTTGTGCAACTAGAAAATATTTTAAGAATAGAAAACTCAGTTCGTCAAAGTTTCTACACAAATATACGCAATTAGAGCAAAAAAAAATCCAAATTATTCAATTAGCTTAACCTTCTACACATTTACAATAATAAGGTAAACTAAAGTGCTCAGATATGCTCAGATAAATGAACACGCACCCAAACACAGTGATCCATTCCTCCTCATCGGGACCTCCATTCGCCACATCATCTCTGCTCAGCTCAACCCTCTTCAAACCCCTATCGAACGCGGATTGCACGATCAATGGCCCAGCTTCAACCATGCCATCCACTGGTGACCCCAGCCCTTTACCTTTATCTAAACTTCCAGATCCACTCGCCTCCTCCAGCCTAGCCCTGAAGGAAGTAGGCATGGAAGGAGAGGAGAGAGAAGGTGACCTGGAGAAGGATCTGACACGTGGGGTCCAGCTGGAGGGCGACGTATGGTCAGGATGATCAGGGGAGAGGTCGCCGGAAGTGGCGCGGTCGTCAAGGGTAAATATCGGCGGTGGCGGCGGATCGGCGGCGGCGGAGGTGGTGGAAGCCGGGATGCGTGAATGGTGGCGGGAGGAGGAGGAGCAGATAGGCGAGGCGAGGTCTTGGTAGAAGGGAGAGAGGCGAGTGGTGGCGGCGCGGCGACGGGAGGAGGCCGGTGAAGGAGTGGATGCCTTATTCATGGCTTCGCAAGTACTCGTTCGAAAAATCTGAAGAAGCTGAAGCCGTACGTTGAAGGTTTGCAGAGAAGAGTAGTTTTGAATATCAAGAATTGGGGGAAAAGATAATATATTTATTTTGGAGGGGGTTTTGGAGATTCGAAAACTTGGGAGCGGGTTTTGGGTTTTTTCTAGTTGCCTACTCCGTCTCTGTCACAGAAAGAACGAAAGAGAGATCGGGAAGCGCGGCTTGCGGATTGTTTAAGAAATTCAGAAACTTTGTTTTGGAGTAAGATTTGTTGGTTGCTGTAGATAGCATAAGTATATTTATACTGTGATTTTAAAATTTTATTATATAAATTTTAAATTTTAATTTAAGTAGTTTAAAAAATTAGTTATATAATGAATTTGTAGAATGTTAATTTTTATTATATTTATGATTTATGAAAAATTGTATAAAATAGTCTAAAATATTAGCAATTTTTTATATTTTTAAGTTATTTTTTGTCATATTTCATAAATAGTAAAAAATAATAAATATTTTTAAAAATAGTAAAAGTTAGTATTGATTATATAACTAATTTATTAAACTACTTAGATTAAAATTTGAAATTTATTTGATAGATTTTTGAGACAGTACAGTAGCACTCAAGCCTTACTCCTTTATTTTGCTACACCTTATCTAGCGGGCGTAAGAACGACGCAACTCCGGGCTCGTTAGTCGTTAGTTGTTATGGAGTCTGGACTTGTGATTCGGGGTACCCAATTAGTAAATGGCAGCTCGTTAAGCTGGTTTGTTTCTTTTTTGGGCTGGGTTTATGTATGGATTCGATAATTCGAGTTGCTCTTTTACGCATTATGAGGAGCATCCATGACAAAACCATTTTTATTTTTTTATTCAAAATTCATTATTATATCATCTACTGCCGTCTGCCAACTACATGCTTGTCTTTTATGAGTTGGAGGAGCAAACACGACCATGTGAATAAACCCTAAACCCTAAACCTCAAACTAAATGGTCGAGAAATGGAGATAAATGAGTATAAACAATAAAAAAAAAAAGATAAAAGAAAGATGAATTTCATTCATTCTCATTGTTTGCCTCTCGTGCAAGGAGATGATCAGATGAACATATATTGATGATTCGATCTAGGGCTATCAAAAAAGCTTGTAGCTCGTGGCTCGCTCGTGTGTCACATCTGGCTCTATCGGTAACAGCTCGTTCGATAGTGGACCGAGCTGGCTCGCTAACAGCTCAGGCCAAAATTAACGAGTTTGAGCTGGAACCTAGCTCAGCTAGGTATCAATTTGTGAATTTGTATGAATTTGTGTGTATTTTATACTGTCAAGCTTGCTCCAGCTCAGTTCAGCTTGGTCCAAAAATGTTTGTAAAATTTATTTTCTTCTTAAAACAAAGTCTAACCAAACCCAGTGAGCCAGCTCGTGGCTCGAGAGCTGGCTCACTAATAGCTCGGTCCAGAATTAACGAGCTGAGCTAAGGCCCAGCTCGGCCCGAGCCAGCTCATTTACAGCCCTAATTCGATCTGTGTTGGAGAAGAATCTAGAGCAGCTATCATCTCCATTTTATAAGAATTCGTTTTCTCCATTTGTTATTAAAGAGTAAAGCTCAAACATTCTACCAAACAAAAAAAAGGTAAGGCCCAAACAAAAGAAAGAAAAAAAATGTAGCCTAATCATCAGCAAGCCCAAACAACAACAAGCCCACGGCCCACCTAAGTCCTTAACAGTTCCAATATGAAATTTCGTCCCTAATATTCTCTGATATTATGAAACACAGGAGAGAACAATTTGGAATATTCACAGTATGAAAAGCAGCAAAACAACAAAGGAACCCAAAGTAAGCTCATGCTTACTCAATAAGAAGGAACCCAAAATTTAGCAATTCAATGTATGAATTTGATAAGAGATACAATCTAGTCAGGTTCTTGTTAAAAGTACAGTAAGAACAAAATAACTCAGCTTCACAAACCATGTAGAAATTGCAAATATCTGAACTGAAAAAATAAAAAGAAAACATTAAATATAGAGTTTAAAATTCTTACCCTGCTAGCACTAAGATTATAGTATATTTCAAGGAGCTAGGTTCATGAATTCTGCTTAATCAATCCACTGTTTTAATTTTGGTGACTGTCTGGCTTTCTAATAAAGAAATGAGGAATTACTTGACGCACTAAAAAAATTATTATGATGCGGAAGTAATCAAGCTTAATACCGCAAAAATGATCACAATAGTCGCAATTTTCCAGTAACTGAATCTACATCTGCTTTCTTTCCTACAAGAAACAACACACAAAAATAAAGATGGTTTAAGAAATAATAATTAAAAGGGAAAAAAGGATAAGGTAGTTCATGCCTGCTATTAAGTTTCAAAAAGGAGGAGCAAACTACTCCTTCCACACTTGATTTTGATAAAAGAAAGAATAGAACTAACGAGTTTGAAAGAAATTGTATTATAGTACTATTAGAATTCTTTTTTAAGAAGGATTAAAAAGAGATGATAATCATAGTAGGAACCTGGTCCAATGGCAAGCACCGTTTTCGACCCAGATCGTACCTTTGTTTCAACAAAAAAATCAAGAGAATTAATGAAATGAAATTCACATGCCACTACAAAATACAGTTTGTAGTAAAATAAGGCTACCAAGAGAGTTCACTTTGAAGTTGGGACAGAAACAGTACCATTTAATATCACCAGTATCAAATATCTGGCATATAATTTTAATTGGCAAAAGAATCTATATACCAGCATTGAACATCTGGCATATACTTAAAACTTTATTTTTGTTTTGTATTCTTTCTTTTAGAAGATTATTATACGTTTATTGGGGAGGGAAAGTAGTACCTGAGTACGCCCAGCATCTGAGACGACAAAAGTTGGAAGCCCACATCTATCTGCCATTTCCTTCAACTTGTTCCTAACATAAATAATAATAAATTATAACAAAATAAGAGTACGTTAAAATGGGAAAATTAAACCCCTGCAAAATGAGAAATTTCACACCACATTTCTCCAAAATTACTCCTCCTTTATAGACATGTCATGGAAACGGTGAACAAGCCCACTAAAGTAAATGGGGAACAGAAATATAGCAGTTTCCATGTCCTTATATGGGTACACAAGATATTTCTCATTTCACAGGGGAATGTCTGGTGATTGTAAGACTTAGTATGTATACATCTCTTGCTGGTTCTTGCACGATACAACAATTTTTGCTTGACCGAACTGCTCCCACTGTCTCAGTAGAGATCGATTTCTGCATAAGAAACCAAATTTAAAAATGAAAAACTGATTTTTAAGCAAGTAATGTCTTCATTTGTTGATATTTTATTTTCTTGAATAAATTAGGTCAAGTGATCATTTTCAAAGAAATAAATCATAATAATAGACAATAAAAACTGTTTGTAGAATTCATATCAAGTTAAAAACTGGCATGGTCAGGATACAAGCCAGTACCATACTGAATACCAGCAAAATCAGGATCCAGAATCTGTCAGTGATGCATACTTCTAAAATCATTTTTGACCCAACTTATTCCCTTAAATTGGATTAATTTTAATTTTTAGACAAAGAAAATAAACTAAAATACAAGAGGAAGATGTCTACACCGTAGGAAACTTCAATAATTAAACAGAAAAGAAAAGAAAAAAACCTTTGTGATAGTTCTGCATACAACCCAGTCGCAGCATCTACAAATAACAATTACATAAGTAGAGATTAGCAAAGTACTAAATTTTCATATAACCAAAGAATCAAAGACTAGTCGATTAATTTAATTAACTGCTAACACTTCAAAAAGGGTGCATTGCTTACGGGCACATTGAGAAGCTATCTTTCCTGCTCCCATCTTCAGATCCTGTCGAACTACTAAAACCACCTTGAGCTCCTCTACAGTGGCACCTGAAGACAGGGATTGGGATTGCTTCCTGGATAAAGCGGGAGGCATACTGGAGTTGTCCTTTGATACGCCTCTACTAAAGAAGGACAAGTCGACGAACAATCCGAAAAGAAAGCCGATAACCACTCCTGGGAGGAAATTCTCTGGCCTTAAACTCATCGCCAGCCATGGCTCGTCGCTCTTTGCAGAGAGAATTTAAGAAAAAAAAAAGAAAAAAGTGAACTGATACGAGTAAGAAAATAGAGTATAAAAAGAGAGGTTATGTATGAGGATAAAAAAGTAGAAATTGAATAGAATGATCATAGAGAAGATGTACTAACTTCCCGTGTGGTTAGTGGTTACCTTGCTGCTGCTTCTGGATAGATTTCTCTTATTAGGATTGTGCATCCTTCTTGAGTAACAACATTTATTTTTCACGGAAGAGAAGAAGAGGTTTCATGACAGCTAATTGCATCGAAACCCTTCAAATTCCTCTTATTTACGTACGATATTCTCTCCACTATAAAATTGCCCCTAAACTCTTTTCTAGAAGTAGAACCAAGTGTTTCTAAGTCCACCAAGTTTTTTTGTAAATTCAATTCTGAAATTTATTAAATTGGCTTCAAACGACAAATTTAAACAGTTGAAAATTTTCTACCTTGCTGCTACTGTTACTGGATAGATTTCTCTTAGAATCCTTCTTGAATGACAACATTTATTTTTCACGGAAGAGAAGGGAAGAGGTTTCATGACGGCTAATTACATTGAAACCCTTCAAACTCCTCTTATTTACGTACGATATTTCCTCAACTATAAAATTGCCCATGAACTCTTTTTTAGGAGTAGAACTAGGCAGTGTTTTGAAATTCGGTTCTCATTCGGTATACAGAAGGCTACCGCATACTGCATATACGGTATGCGGACGCATATACGGATTTTTATTCGGATTTATATATGTAGATTTTAAATGAGAATTTGTATATATAAACAAGCATACGGTAATATGTGGTATGACTCACTGTTAATATACTCTAAACCGGTATTTTTATCACTATTAATATACTCTAAACATGTAATATGTGGTATAAATCACTGTTAATATAAACCAGTATTTTATCACTATTAATATACTCTAAACCTGTAATATGCTCTAAACTTCATATTCGGACCGAATATAGATTTTCTATTCGGATTGCAACCTATTGCAACCTAATTTTACTACACTAGAACTAGGTGTTTCTAAGTCCACTAAGTTTCTTTGTAAATTTAACTCTAAAATCTATCAGATTGGCTTCAAACGACGAATTTAAACCGTTGAAATTATTCTACCTTACGAGTGATGCATCTACATAAAAAAAATTAAATAAATTTTGTATAGAGTCAAGTGGTCAAAAGGTACCCAAAAAAAATAAATGTATTACAATTAATTTATAAACCTTCTATTTTTGACAACTTGACTTTATACTAAATTAATTTGAAACTTTAAAATTTTCACATATATATGCATCACTATAAGGTAGAAGAATTTTAATGGTTTGGATTTATCATTTGAAACCAATTCGATAAATTTTAGAGTTGAGTTCACAAAAAAGCTTTGTGAACTTAGAAACACCCTAGTTTCTACTCCATTTTTAGTACATAAACTCACAAGAGTTTTTCTTTCTAGTACATAAACTCTAATAAGTTACAAAAACTTTGCACAAACAATGCTGTTACCTAGATGCTCGATTGCAAGGTGCATCACACAGCCTAGACGTTTAATGAAATTTAATTTGACTGATATTTTTTTATGAAGGAATAGAAGTCTAGATATGTATTGAATTTGTGAATATTACACCGGTTTTGAACTCAAAAGTTTTGACATTGCAGTGTTCTGGTCATCTGGTGTGGTGATTAAAACACAAAGACTACAGAAAAAAATGAAAACAAATCGGTACAGTCTGAGGGTAGCAACATGAATTATATCATGTTACCAGATAATGCAAAGATGGATCAGATCATGGCGTTCATGGAGAACAGCGTGCTGACTACCAACAATGCTCGCAGCAATGATATACTAGGTACAAAAGGACTCTCGCCTCAATATAAGTAAATGAGTTACAGTCAGTACTGACCAATCATATCAGAAGTTTATAAATAATTGAAATTAAACACATACTGCATCAGTTACATTAGTTCTACTAATGAATAAGTGAAGAATTAATATTTTGCATTTGAGCTAATCAGTAATCAATGGGAGTGCTACTCATTATAAAAAAAGAAAAATTCCAAATTACAACCCATTCAAATAGACCCGGTCCAATCGCTCTCACTGGACTGAAATCGATACACAGTGCAACACCACGGTTTCAACCGTGAGTCCCGGTCCAAAACCAAAAAGCACTTCCCACTCAAGCCCCTCTCCGGTGGTAGCCTTGCCTTCCTCAACCGACCGCTTTCTCATCTCTTCTAGGACGAAAAGTACACATGCACTGGACATGTTGCCGTACTCACTCAAAA
This sequence comes from Carex arenaria, assembly GCA_964058825.1. Lineage (NCBI taxonomy): Eukaryota > Viridiplantae > Streptophyta > Magnoliopsida > Poales > Cyperaceae > Carex > Carex arenaria. Next base: position 838,251 of record CAXKVW010000402.1, on the reverse strand, counting down.
TATGCCTAGTTAATTTCAGCTGAAGTTTAGCCTCCACCTGGTCTAGGATTGCAGGACCTCCAAGGTGCGCCACCTAGAAGATCGAGTTCCAATCAGATATACCTACAAATAAGTCATGTATATATTAGAAATATTAAATTTAGGAGTAGTTCAGTACATGACTTTTAGTGTGTGTGCGCGCGCTATTGTAGGAATATATTGATTAGACCATTCATTTGTACATACCGTGATACCGATTGGAGTGAAAGACTCGACAAGACTCTTCTCGATGTTCTTGGAGATCAACCCCGGTACATCCTTGAGGAGGTGGAAAATGAGACCCACTTCGCGAAGGTGGCCATCTATTGACCCCTCTGAGTCGGGAAGGATGGTCTGTTGAGCCGATACCAGCTGGAACAATGGGCGCTCGATGGTGGGCTCAAGATCTGGACCGACTGTAAGAGCAGCTGCACCATCGCCAAAGAGTGCTTGCCCAACTAAGGAATCAAGGTGCGATTCTGAGGGGCCACGAAAGGTGACGGCAGTGATCTCCGAGCAAATCACCAACGCTTGAGCCCCCCAGTTAGCAAGGTCCTTGGCCATGCGAAGAACGGTGCCTCTGGCAAAGCATCCTCGTTGGTACATCATGAAACGTTTAACAGACATATGGAGACCTAGGAGCTTGGTGACTTGGTAGTCGGCACCTGGCATGTCAACACCACTGGTGGTGCAGAAGATCAGGTGAGTGATCTTCGACTTCGGCTGGCCCCACTCCTTGATGGCTTTGACTGCAGCCTCCTTTCCGAGTTTTGGAACCTCGTGGACAACAATGTCTTGGCGTGCGTCTATTGACGAAGCCATGGAAGCACACATATTCGGATTCTCATTTAAAATTTCCTCTGACAAGTGCATGTATCTTTTCTTAATTATTAACTTGTGCCTGAAATAAGAAAATTAGCAACAATTTTATGTCTCATTAGATAGTAACAAACCATAACATGTTCATTTTATTTTATTTTAAAAAAACAGAAGAGAAGATGAATGTCTCATTTGTTAAAATTTAACATATCACACTTACACATCTGTTTGAACTTTTCTTTTAGCTCAGTCATATGCTCGCTCTTGGTGATGCGAAAGTAGTAATCAGGATAGTCGGCCTGAAGCACACAGTTGGTCGGTGTGGCTGTACCGATGGCCAATATGGTGGCCGGGCCCTACACGAGCTGTGCCTGTCTAATTTCTTCCACACTGGCCACCATGATCAGTTGGTCCTTTTCCTAAGCCTTGAACAACAAAATGGAGCTTGGTCTGTAAATACTGTCTGGTCACTGAGAGGAACTAACAATATTATTTTAGAAATATTAGAACTTGTATGTTGTAGCCGTGAGAAGTGAAGCAATGGAACGCAGGATTTATAGGAGAGGGTAGGAAATGCTTCCTGGAGGCCATATTGGTCACAGAATCCGGTAGTTGCCAAAGATAGGTGAACATTTTTTTTGTCTATATATTATTTAAAAAATAATAATATTAGTATATTGTACAAATTAATTAGACTGTATTCAACTACCTGCTTATAAGCTCGCTTCTGTCTATTTTCTCACTATGGAGAAAATTTGATTGACGGTCTTCCCTATAGAGAAAATGTTTCATTAGAAAATTATATTTATATCTTGGAATATATTAAGCATGGCAGCAACTTTTCCTTCAAATCAAAAGTACACATGTAAAACATCTCTAAAAAATAACTCATTTTATGTCCTCATACTGATCGAAACTGTCATTCCTAACTATAATAGAATCCAACGAATTTGCACAAATTATATAGTTAGCCTGGTCCTTTATTTGGTCGAGCAGGGTTATACTTGCAGCGGGTCGGGCCGATCCAAGTGGACCGGACCGGACCGCCTCAAATTTTGTTATTCCCAAGTGAGCTACCGTGTAGACCCAAAATAAAATGTCAGCCCAAAATGGATGCAACGGCTATGGCCCCGAATTCAACCGTTCCTTCTTCAATTTACGTAAGATCTGGGCACTTCTCATTTTAGTTTGATATTCATCATCAATTAAAATAAAACCCAATTGGCCTATACTGCCAGAACCTGGAGAATTGTCTTTATGCGGGGCCACGGATATTTTATAACCCGTTTCCTTTGCAGCTTAGAGCAGTTTGGGTCCGATGCCCATCGGACTCAAACTGAGCTCGATGGATGCTATAACCGTCCGATCTGCTTTAAGTCTGTGTACATTCTTTAATATCCGTACGCATTTGCTTTAATAATAGTGCGCAAGGATCTTAAATCATATCGGACGGTTATCAAGCCTATCAAATTTAAATTTGAGTCCGACGGGCATCGGACCCAAAGAGCAGTAGCTAGCTCCAGCCTCCACCACCGTTTAATCCTTTGTGGGGTCAAAAGCCCCTATCTAATCATTCACTGTTTGTTTATTTGAACGCACGGAAATCCAAGCGGTAGGATTTTGAACAAAACAAAAAGAAAAATATTTATTGAAATTCGTGTCCTCAGGGTATGTAGATTGCTGGTTTGCCAAGCAGAGAACAAATTTGATGAATTTGCCAGTATTATAACCACACGGTAAGTAATACGAATAGCGCAACAGAGAACCATGACTCCGCCCGAAATTAATTACCAGCATTTAATCTTTCTAGCGGTGTATCCTCCATTTGTAAATGGTCCACTCCAGCATGAAACTAGATCTGATCCGAACTCAAATTGGACTGGATTCGATTCGATAATTTCAAATGCGAACCGATCTTACTTGATCTGAATTCTGAAATGACCAGCATCACGCGCGTAGCACGTGACAATATCACGTGTTTCCCTGCTTCCTTCCGTGCATGTGAGCAAGGGTAAGGAGCACGTGCGAACGAAGCAAGATGGAAGGTGTGAGGCTGTGAGCGAAAGATGCAACAAGGTATGGCCACGTGCTAGTTGACCACCGTTCTGGGTGACCTTTTTCCTTCTAAGCCCATATGACTCCAGTACCTACAGCACTGGAGGTGTGATTTGGTATCGTAGGGCTGTCTAAAAAATTCATAGTCTGTGATTCGATTCGAGTTTGATTCAAACAAGTTCGTAAAAAATTCAATTCAAAATAGTTCGAAATTAATTCAAACTAAATTCGAACTGAACCTGATTTGTTTGAAATAGGTTCGTGAACTATTCTAGTTCGAATATCAAAGTAACGTGAACCGTTGATTTCCGCTAATGACTTAAAAGTTAAAACATAAGTCCGCACAGCCATAAGTCATAACTCGTAAGTCGTAACCATCGCTCTCAGTTCTGATACCCTAGACGACTTTCACTTCTTGCTCTCGGTGACTACAATCACTCTTCTTTGTCTTAAAAATGTTCATAAAAAATTTAAAATTGAGTTTGTAAACAATTCGATTTGAAATTAATTCAAACTAAATTTAGTTCGAAATTAATTCAAATTGAAGTAAGTTTTAATTGGTTTGCAGCCCTGCATCGACAACAAGCGAACGTGTCATTTGTGAAACCAATATTTATCTTTTATCATTTGTCATGATAATACGTACAAATTACAATCAACTATAAAATGAACATTTCATAGGGTTTCGTTGAAAATATAATTTTAACATGTCGAGTCAGCACTGTGTCCAACTTAATCGGTGATGGCACAATTTTTTCAAATTCAGTTCTGTAAAATCTGCCAACAAAAGTATAAAACTAGTACAGAAATATCAACAAATTTCATCCTAAATAAAATTAAGTTTTTTAAATGTTATATTTCAGCTTCAGATTAAATAGATCCCTGTTATTTTATCCTATTTTTAAAATAAACTAGAACCAGACTTTCTAGCTTAAAATATTCAAAAAAAATCTTCAATCAGATTTTCTAACTTACGAGACTGCCACCTTCCATTAGATTACTTTATTTAAACTACATACATGCATGCATAATCCTGAATTAATAGAACAAATCCTATGAATATTCTATAATATAAAAAGGGAGAGAAAATGTTTAGCATCTCTCAGTTGTTAGGCGGTACCCGTACACTCACACAATGTGCATGCAACCACCAAAAAAAAAAAAAAAAAAAAAAAGAGAAAAAAGGTTGGTCAATGTCAAAGCAATGACCGTATGTAGATGAATTCGGATCTGCTGAAATCTTAGCAGACTTCAGCATATTCTGACCCGAAATTTTTATTAATACCATTAAAAAAAATTAATTACCACTGAAATTAGAAAATTTGGAAAATACCAGGACCGCCAATTCAATTTATAGATCCATTAATATAGGTCCGCATATTGATTTGGCAGTCACCTAAAAACCTCAATTTCAGTATATTACAGTGCAATTAATGATATTTTGTGTGTCCTTCAATTTAATCGACTGACCTTGATGGATGCTTGTGCGTACTTGTTATCAGGCTAATAAATTTTATAACCCGTTTCCTACTAAGTCAGATTACAAGCGCATAATCTTGTCGGTATATCGAATATCGATCCGCAATAAATAAGATCTACAGTTTTGAGCGACTAAATCACAATTTTCCAGAAGGCTAGACAAAATTTGAAATCCGAGTCTGGTGTTTGGTCAATGATCAAAGTATCTAGGAATGATGTAATGTGTCTGGTGAACAGAATTTGTGAACATAATATGTTTTACAGAATTTGAGATCCATGTAATATGTTTGGTGAATAATATTTTTCATTTTAATTTGTAAGAAGTGTTATGTTTGTTTTATAATATCAATCTTGTTGTTTTATGATATTCATATTGTGATTTTACAGTATTCATTTTGTTGTTTTACAATATGCATCTTCATGTCTTGCAGTATCCATCTTGTGATTGTACAGTATCCATCTTCTTGTTTTACATGATCTAGAGGCAAATATAATTTTTTTAAAAAAATATAAAATTTATATTATTAACTTTGTTGTTTTACAGCACCAGCATTTTGTTTTATGGTATCTATCATGTTGTTTCGCAGTATTCATCTAGTTGTTTTACATTATTCATTTTGATTTTTTACAAGATCTAATGCATATGTAAAAAAATTAATTTTTCAAAAAAAAATTGGAAACAAAAATTCAATTTTACAGCATTCAAAGTGTTATTTTAAAGTGTTTAAAGCAAGCTCAGCCTCCCGAGTTAGTCGCAAAGTCATTAGAGAAGTGGTCCCGGTCAAAGTTCTGCAAGTTGTCCAAGTGGTTCTGGCCAAAACAGTTAGCAACTAACTGAGGACCACTTTTAAAGTCACTACTTTTGAGAACATTCAGTGCTTATTTTACATTATTGGTATTTTTGTTTATAGGATCTATTATTGTATTTTACATTATCGGTGCTTCTTCGTGACATTTGAGCTTGGATACAATGCAAAATTGACTCTGTATTGTTTCATATATTGTACATGCTTTATGAAATGAACCAAAAAATAATAAAATTTTTCGGATATTGTTTCTCTTGATATAGCGTACATTTATTCTAAATTGTACTTTCTAAATATCCGTTAATACATTTGTTGCCAACTATCTATAAAGAAATCAAACAATAAATGTGCATTTTACAATACTCTAGTATATACTACGCGCGAAATTTAAATGTACAATTTGAAATTGTCGAGCATGTATTTTACGGGTGGTATGGAAGATAACAGTTATGCATTTTTATAATCAAATATGTAATATAACAGCAGAGTTAAAAAAATAAAAAAAAAAGGAATTCAAGACAACTATTGATAACTGCCAAATTTAAAAAAAATTGAATTGGTCAAAGTACGTGATAACTTCCAATAGTTGTGTTTAACTAAAATATGTACTAATATAATCACAATAATCGAATGTGTAAAAAAATGAATTATGTATTTATGGGAGTGTATTTACGGTGATTGAAATTCTACACTGAAGATATCTGAGAATGAATTACTGGTCAATTCTCTCTTTCTTTTATACTAGAAATGAACCATGGCTCATTAATGTCAATTTTCTGATCCAATCTTAATGTAATATTATCAATCAGAACTTTGTACCATATATAACTACAATTTCAGACTTTGATTATTGGTCTGGTAGTATCTGAAGTTACAGCGGGAAAAATGAAACGGCGGAGCTGATTCTGTCATGGAACGGTACTGTTACGGCACAAAACAGCACAGCACGTGTGATTTCTCCGTACCATGATTCGTGTGTCGCGTGCCGTGACCATCATTTGTAAATTTGGCACGGCATGGCACGTCACGCTAAAAATTCGATCACAGCACGGCACGTGGTTACGTGAGTCACATGTAATTAGGACCTTTAAGTCTTGATCAAACAGTGAATCTTAAATAAACTAATCTAAATTATGAAAAAATAGTTAAATGTAAAAAACATGACTAGTTACGTTTGGACACGGTACGGAAGTCACGGCGTGACTCGCGTGCCGTGACCACCCCTTCACATTTTAGTCACGGCACAGCACGTGTAACTGTTCACTTGGTCACGGCACAAAACTAAAATTACGGGGTGTTAATCACGGCATGTTTTTTCCCCTCTATCTGAAGTTCTGAACTGAGCGTACGAGTTTATTTGTCTTATCATGCCTCTCCATTTTGGTATACACTGGAGAGCTGTACCATATCCAGCTTGCATCACGTGCCTCACGAGGGCCCACCGCTAAGTCCTCCTTTATAACTGGGCCGAGTCCAGCGTGTGTCGCATTAAAACAAAAGCCCGTTAAACTCGCTTGAACTGAAAAAGGAAAAGGAGAGTAAAAGAAAAATTAAAAAAATATAACCTCTACGCTAAGCAACAACCGAGTGCTGCTGTGCTCTCTTCTCTTTCTCCACTTCTTCTTCTTCTTTTTTCCCCTTTTTCAGACTTCCCTTTTAATCCAAGCAAATTTTTTTAAAGGACCACCTCTATCAGGTACCAATGTTATGAGAGCTTATATTCATTACTCAACTGCCTGGATACTTTTTCAAACAAACGGAAATTCCCAAAATAAGGGATAAATATTAATTATTAAGTGAAAAAGAAATATTAACCTTTGAGTGAATGTATGGTATTATCCATAACGTACTTTGGCCTGTACTATGGATTACTATGGATACGTATCTCATTTCAAAGTCCAAACAGTCAATCTGTACCGTTCAATATGATTATTGTATGCTAATGTGCTTGGATGTCAAATTTGATATTCTTTTAGATTTTTTATTATTTATTTAAATAGGTACAAAATCACTCGATCTAAAGATTTCATACCATCTGAAAAAAAAATTACCTCTCTAAAAAATAGTAAATAAATCCTAAAAATATATAATTTGACCTCCAAGTATATTTTCATATGAAGATCATGATAAACATTTCGAATCAGCTATTTAAGTTTTGAAAATAAATATATGAATCTGTAGTTCGGACCAAAGTGAGTTATACATACCGTACCTTCGCTCTTGACCTTTTCTACGAGGGTTAAACTACAAATCTTTTTTAGAGACATTCTAATAATTTAAACAATTGTATGTTGTTTTTTATTATTCTATTAAGTCAAAAGTATAATTTTAAAATTGTATGTTGTTTTTTATTATTGTTAAAATTGTCAAATTGTCAAGGAATTCCAACTAATTGTATATTAAAAATCCCCATGAGAAATACTATTTCACTTCGAATAACCAAATGTCATGAAAAGGACAATTTATAAAATAGACAGAGTAAATTAACTATTATTTATTATCTCCATCGCTGAAAGTACCCTTAAAACTACTGTAATTAAAAAATGGATCAAAATGTATCAAATGATGTTAATTATTATGATTGATACATACTGACTACTTAATGCAATTTATAACTAAAGCAACTAAAGATGAATAAGAAATATATATAAAGCCTAGAAGTTTATAACATAATCAGCATTAAGTGCAATGTAAATATTAAGAGTTGGATGGTGAAATTGTAATATTCTCGGAGTCAACTCCCATGGTGTAGTACATCTCCGACCATTAAATATCTCCAAGCAATTTTTTTTAAGATATGTCAGAAAACCAATTATTGTCCACAACAAACGGATTATTTATTTAGAATTTACACTATTGAAATGCAATCAGCAAATTAATATTCACAAAAAATGAAGGGTTGCTTTGACCTTAGTTACCGGGTCATCGGTTAAAAAAAATAGCTAAATAAAAATAAACTAATAGCATGAACTTTTATAACTCTACTCAGAAAGAAGTAGATTCAATGTAGAGGTGGAGTTAATTACAAGTAATGAGATCAATTGATTCTTGTTTTTTAATTTTTTTTATTTATATATATATATATAGAGTAGAACTAGGGTGCTCCTAAGTTCACCCAATCTCTTGTGAACTTGACTCTAAAATATATCGAATCGATTTTAAACGATGAATCCAAACCGTTGAAATCCTTCTACCTAATGATTGATGCGTCTACATGTGGAAATTTTAAAGTTTCGAATTAATTTAATATAGAGTCAAGTGGTCAAAGGAGTCCAAAAAATGAATGCATTAAAATTAATTTATAAATCTTAAACTTTTGACCACTTGACTCTATATTAAATTAATTCGAAACTTTAAAATTTCCACATGTAGACGCATCACTCATTAGGTATAAGAGTTTCAACGGTTTGGATTCATCGTTTAAAGTCGATTCAATATATTTTAGAGTCAAGTTCACAAGAGATTGGGTGAACTTAGGAGCACCCTCGTTCTACTCTCTCTCTCTCTCTCTCTCTCTCTCTATATATATATATATATAATTTGAATAAAATGTAATGGTACTTGTTGGACTATGCAATAATCTACTTAGTCTGTTTAACTAGATTTGTAAAAACATATATTTCTTGAATTCAACAATTTATTTGAGTCGAGATATTTGCAGGTTCATAAGATTTAGAATTGCAACACGACTAACGAGGCTCTTCCTTTGTCTTTGAGATAATTGACTGCACCATTGTTTCGATGAAGGCTAGAACTTTAAAATCAACATCTACTTTTCACAGGCTTTTCGAAAAGTGGTAATATTTCGAGATCAGATACTCGAGCACTGAGATACGCCAATTTGGAGATTGTTGAAATTCCACAACGCTTGACAAATGTTGTAACGATTGTCACAACTATTGGCTCTAGAATTTCGGGCCAAAAACTGGGTCTCAGAAATGAATTAAATTATTGCAACGATTAGCACTTTCCAACTCTGCTCCACCGTTCGTATTTTGACCATCGTTTGGTCATACAAACTCCAATTTGAGTGAATCAAAACTTACATTTTCCAAGAAACTGAGATCTACAACTTTCATGTTGTAAATTTATTCAAATTATGAAGTTGTGGGTCGATAGGTCGTGAAAAGCAGACGTCAGATATGGTAACGTTTATAAACCTAGATTTGCTTTTCTATTTATATATATATAAGCAAATATTAGGTTTTATCTAAGGCTCTAGCCGTCAAATACTTTTTCCTCAGCTAAAAAAGAGAGCCACCATGGTTGCTCAATCTTGAAACTTCAATACTCATTCAACAACCGAAAATCTATTCCACCATACTCAATCAATTATAAGATCTAGAGTGTCTTATGTGAAAGATCTTTTGTTTCTTCAAACACTGGAGCCTTAAGTGCTAGCTTCTCATCTTTGAGACTTGTGTGCTCACTTCTTGTACCTGAGTCTATTTGTGTTCTCGGGCCGTGTGACTTCTCTAAGATTTATAAAGGGCTCACCGACTCCAACTTGTAATCATTTCTCGTTGGATTTAGAAAGGCGTGTAATCTCGAAGGTCGTGAAACTCCGGAGACGTAGGCGTTAGTGTCGAACTCCGTAACGTGTCAGTGTCTCTTAACTCTTCTATTTACTTTACGTACACTCGATTAGTTTAAGTTTTCTTGTTTTCGTCAAGAATAACTTACGCACACGTTAGATATTTAAACTTGTGGTGAATATTAAATAATATTAAGTTAAAATTTCAAAAAGCCCATATTTAAACTTGTTGAACTTGAGTCTAAGACAAATCAATTTGAGTCAATAACATTTGAGTCACACAATTGTAAATTACACTTAGACGAATTAGAATCCGTTAGAATAAAGACAAACCAATTACAAGATGAGAATAGGAGTTTAAAAGCAACTAATGTTATAAATAAAATGTTTGACCTCCATAATTCGACAATCTAGTTTTGCTGTTGTTCAAATGTATACATTTTGTTTGACCTCCATAATTCGATAATCTAGTTTTCCCGTTGTTCAAATGTATACATTTTGAGCTTAGGAAAAATCACCGAGGTATCTTCGAATGATGGCATTACATTCTTTACATAGTTATATGGTACCTTTTAATTTTGTTAAGATATACAAAAGTAAAAAAAATATTATAAATGTCAACAATATTTCATCAAAAGTCCTAAAATGTTTAAAATGCATGCGTAGATTTTTTTTTTTTTTTTGTAGATTTCACGAAGTGACTTTATTTTGTTATTTAAATTTTGCTTTGTTCATTTTTTAAAGAACAAAGACGAGATGGTGGTTAAAAAAACACAGAAGAATTCAACCTAGTTGTTCTACAAAATTTAAAGTAACCAATAATAATACTTCAAAATTCAGTTCGACGATCTCACACACCAATACATGACTTAGAGCATTTACATCTCTGCAACTCAAATGAGTTTCTAAATAACTATTAACTTCCTTTTAGAAATTAAGGTTTGTAAAGTTTATAACTCTTATATCTCTGAAATTAATTTTAGAGTTTCTATTAAGCCACGTCAGCAATAAATAAAAAAAAAGAATTAATATGAGCCAATCATTTAGCATGCATGGAGTTTAGAAACAGTTTCTTAATATAAAATTTTACTGTATAGTTTCGAAATAAGAAACTCTCTCACATTCTTGAAACTGAATTAGAAATTGCCACATCATATTAGAAATTCTAATAGTTTTATAAATGTAGATGCTCTTATGGTCTTATATCAACCAGCATTTTGGAATATAGTGACAAGATTCGCAAATAATTTCTGAATTATTCGGATTTTTGGTGATGCAGAACCCAACGCTGAATTATTCGGTTGACCGAACTCTGACCGAATAATTCGCGAATTTTACGAATTATTCCTGAATTTTTCGAATTTTTTCTGAATTTTTCCCAAATTTTATTTTTTTGTTATTTTTTTTGTTTTTGCTCTCTTACAGAACTAAGATCTCTGATCCGAATAATATCGAATTATTTTCGAATCACGAATTTTTGACCTCACCGAACAGAACCCGAATAATTGATTTGTCACTATGTTTTGGAATGCAGTCGTCTATGCGGCGCGCTATCGTTTATGAATTATGAGCTATCAGCTATGCAATTGATTCAGGTTTTTATCACTCGGTACATCTCTTGACGTTCCTCCGCTGCCACAGAAAACATAGTCTTCTTTCCACCTCCGTGCTTCCCAGTTCCCACCCACCAATCGGTACGCACTACGCACTAATCTCACCGTCTATTTCGCCTTGACACCGCCTAGAAACTCGAAACAGATCTAAACGGCACAGTTATACTTGCACGAATCTCAATCCTGTAACATTAAAGATAACATCAATCACTGTTTGTGAGATATATCAGGTTTTAAATCGTTTCCATTTGATCACAGAGAGAAATTATAATCGTACATTACAAATTTACAGCGAATGTAATCCTTTTTCCAAAGCGGATCTGCCTAGGGATCGGAGCCTGGTGGGACCTACCTCTTAATCCCTGAGCAGTGCGCAGAGAGTCGACTACTGTTCCAAGATTGTGCCACGTATATCTGATCTCAGAATTCAACGGTTCGATTTCACCAAAGATGAGATCTTTAATAATATCGGATCCATGTGGCGGGAGGAGATTGGAACCAGTAACATGGATATTCTCGGTGTCAGCGTGAAAAGTGGTTTGAACAAGTGATGCTTTCCTGCGTGGCACAATCAGAACCGTTGATTGTCCGATTTGAGCTATAATTAACGTGCTTAAACGTGAATGGTCCTTTAATTCAACCGTTTATATTATTTTCTTAATTGTATTCTGTTATTTTTTTCTCTCTGTGAATAGTATTCTCGTTTTAATTTTTTGTACTGTACTTTGTCAAAAACCAAAGTAGGTAGCCAATTATCATAGTACTAATTTTATTTATTAACACACAAAAAGATTTGTGTGCGGGGGTTGCACTTATTTTTCAGAGAAGCTTATTTTTAAAGAGAAAAAAATATCGAGAGCTTGGAAATGGTTCGGCATTGCATTTTTTTTTTTACAAATTTAAATGTTAGTAAGTGATGGTCCACGTAGAGAGCAATTTGAGTCCGATGCTCATTAGACTTAAATTTACGTCCGATAGATTCCATAACTGTCCGATCCACTTTAAAATTCGTGCGCACGGATGTTAAAGCATACACACACGGATATTAAAACGCCACGCACATATCTTAAAGTTGATCGTACGATTATGGAACTAGTTTGAGTTCGATAGACATAGGACCCAAACTGCTCTCGTCCACGTATTCAGGCATCCAGCAAAACCCTAAATCAAACATTGGCAAAACTCTGATTCTTAGTTAAATGTTTCTTTTTCAGTCTTTTTACAAGCAGAGATAACAAAGTTGCATTGGATTATTGGGTTAATATGTTTTTTCAAGTATATTTAAAAAGGTGAACTAATGAGGAACAACATTAAGTGTCAATAAGATAAATACTTTTTTTTTTCTTTTGAGAAAGTTAAAGAGAAAACTACGCTCTAGAAAAGTAAAAGAGGTGTAAACAAAGTAGAAACGCTATTCCCTAGGTGGGGATGAGCAAAGACCAGTGAACTAATCTGGATCTTCTGTGGTGTTTGTTTACCGTGAAACGGTGCGTATACTATCAGTCTATCCTCCATATGAACCAAGCCGGAGCGGGCCACTGGTGTCGATTGTGTTTAACGATTTTCGCAACTAACTGTTTTTCATAGTCTAGTTTACAGTATAAATCAAATGATTGAATTTGAACTTGTATTTTTATTATTTTTAAATGCAAATATTTCTACTGCAAACATATTTTAACACGGAACAATGTTTTTTTTTTTTTTTTTTTTCAATTTTCAATTAAAACTTGTGACGCAAGATAACATTCGCAATAATTGTATTTTCTAGCTCTCATGGTGACAAACAGACTGCAATTCAAAATATAGAAATCAAGTAGGTAATATTTTTTGTAGAGAAACTTTTGCGACTCTCAAACTCGTTGAGTTCTTATAAATTTTTTAAAAATATTAATGTATTTAAATATATAAAATATGTTTGTTGTATCAGAACAAACAAGATTTAAATTAAATTGATTCTTTCTACAATGTTTGAGCTCTACATATAAGTGAGCTTGTCACTCTTGTATATGTCCTACATTATTTACATGTACAGATGTGTCAGACCCCACTTGTGAGTTGTGACAGAGCCTCTGCCACATGAGATCCAGGTAGATTTAGCGAATTTAATATATCACAGGTGACTAAAATTCATGTATTTTGCGAGACGTAGATCATACAAAGGTTAAAATAATTGCATTGCGGAAGTCTAATAAAATTCATATAGATGGTACAAAAATATATGAACCAAATCACTCTTTTATCTGCACAACTAGGGCTGTACAAAATATTTATAGTTATTTGATTGAGTTTGATTCGAAAAAGTTTGTAAAAAATTCGATTCGAAATAGTTCGAAATTAATTCAAACCAAATTCAAACTGGAGTAAGTTCGATTCGTTTGCAGCCCTATGCACAACCTGAATAAGGTTTAATTGATTTTTTTTTTTATATATTTATATCATTATATGTGTTTTTTTATATAATTTAGAGTAAAACGTCACAGGTACTATAATTTACTAAGTTTTTAACATGACAAATTTACATGATTGACTCATAATATGTATTTAACCCTTAGTTTGGAAGTTTGACTCTGCGTCTGATCATGGTGACAAATTTATGTTTCGAATATAATACGAGCATAATTTATTTTCTAAATACGAATAATATATTATCGTTGATATTTTTTAAAGATGATAAAAAATTATAAAATCCTTAAGTTATATAAGTACTAAATCTGTAATATTCGTAAAATTCGTAAAATTGTGCTAATACATATATTAAACGTAATTTTTTTACAAAAATATGTTTAATTATATTGTTCATGTAGGAATGCTTAAGATATCGTCCAAATATAAAACAAATATTATTTTAAAATTCGTCATCAACTTGTCATGGTTAAGTGCACAAACTTGTCAAATTTTATATATAAAAATGTAAAAAGTGAAATGATGAATTTGATCACCTCTACATGGAAGAAAAAGAACTTTGAAGCACATGTATCTAAGCACTTCGCATTTATTACTCTGTTTCTTTGATGCTTTATTCATGTGAAATTGAGAAAAACAAAGTGAAAAATGTGAAGAGAACTCAAGTAATTCATTTAATTTTCTTTTGATTCACGAATTAAACAAAATTTGCGTTTAGTTTCAAGCTGAAATACATACAATTCACAGATACAAATTTTGTTTATGATTATAATACTGAGATGGGATGGCATCTTTTATCCTCGCATACCCAGAGCATTTTTTTTTTGTAATAATACTCTTGGATAATATGGTTCACATGTACACCGTCAGGGAAAAATAAATTAAAATAAATTTACCATAATCAATATATATTTTTTGTTCGGAATTCAAGACGAGAGTTCAATCAATCTGTACCATATTATATAAATAATTTCATAAATATATAGACATAATGTGGAGGGATAAGAAGATAATTTTAATCTGTTTACCCATTCATTTAAACTTTCCATAAGGTTTTAAAATTTACTTCAAAACGGAACATAAATCTCAATCATTAAATCCTGATAAATTATCCTATTTTAACACCCCAAAATCGAAACAATCCATATTTCATAACTTAATAAATAAAACTCTTAATACACAGAAAATCCAAGATTTTTGACGGGTTCTACTTTAAAAAAAAATAGTAAGGATGAGAGGAAAGAGAGAAGCCGGCTGGAAAATTGGAATTACTCAATTCCAAAGAGCAGACAGAGTTGAATATAAATTTAAAGGTATTTTAAATTTGAACTTAAACAAATAAATCAGCCTACCCTTACTTTCCTCTCGGTTTCCAATAACTTTAGTTACTTTACATTAACCGGTGAAATTAACGGTGAAGTTAATTCCCGGTTACTTCACAAATTCTAAGCTTTCCCTCCATATTATGTTTCTGCCTCTGAATTTTTATGTGTCGAATTTACCCCTATCAGCTCCGCACCCGACACCACTGATCCGTTTTAGTTACAGGGGCATTTACGTCACTGTACGGTCGCACAAAGAAAGTAACTGCTGTCAGAAAAGCTCTCCATTCGTTTAGACTAAAAACTGCGAGCGGGAACAGCACAGCCGGTGACCTCAATCAGAATCTGGCTTAGAGCGAATCGAACCGTACATCAATCGATCCAACGGATAGATATCGTCTGAAAAGTCAATGGCAGTACCGTAATTTTATTAAAATACGTGGGTAATAGTGCGTCGATTCCGCGGTATGATTGAGGTTTTTCATTTCCCTCTTTAATTTTATTTTTTTCCTTCCTGAGATAAATTTAATTGTATATACGAAATTTTCACCTCCTCTCCAGCTCCTTAGCTTTATTTACTCCGCCAGTCTTTCCTTTGTCTCCCTCCTCCATCTCTCTTTCTCTCTCCCAAAATAAACCCTTAGCTTTCTCTATCCATATACATAGTGAATTGGAAACGCAACATAGCTTATGGAGTTGAACGATATTGAGAAGAAGGTGTCCTGGATCGGTGACGAGTTCATGGACGAAATTCTCGTCGACTTCTCAAACGAAGGGGGGGAGGAGGAGGAGCTAGGGCTTGGCTGTGGAGACGATGACGTTGAAGAAGGGAATATCTCAGCTGACACGTCCACTGTCAGCACAGCCGTTGATAGCTGTAACTCCTCCTTCTCCGGCGAGGAAGCTGTTCGTGGTTTTGCTGGAGCTGGCTTATCAGGCGACCTTTGCGAACCGGTAAAAATACTGATGAGACGTCCTTTTATTTCACCTGAATTATGAGTTTCCGTGCTGTAATTTGAGTGTATCTTTTCTCGAATCTCCTTGACGGAAGAAATAGGATTTTGAAGGTTTGACTCGAATGAATTATTTTGAGAGGCAATTTTTTTATTTTTTCTTCTGGTGCATTTTGAATTGTGAAGGAACTGGATGTCATTTTCAGCTGCTTCCTTCGAAGCCGTTACACAAATTTGTTACTTAATTTGAATTTTTGAACTCTCCGTTCTCTTCTTCGTCGTTGAGCTTTGCTATTTAATTGGTGTTTACAATTTTTTTAGGTGATTACAATTTCATTTTGAATTTCATAATAATAATACTGCACCTACAATTGAGCTGTTTCTCCATTAATATTATTTAAGCTATTACACAATTCTGGCATTAATTATCCGGACTTCAGTTCTCGGGGTCCATGCGTTCTATTTTGAAGCTTTAATTACTACCTCCAAATTAATTAAACTTTTTGTACATAATAAAAGATGAATTAAAGACATAATAAAAACATATACTCATATCGTGCAGTACATTGTCGATTTTGTTTTGACCGGGAACTTTTCATCCATTTTCAGAATTCTCGATTATAATTCACAATTCTAGCATTCTAAAACCCATACCAGCTATTTAATGCAGTACATTTGTAAATCTCTTATCCACTTGAGCAATTTTAAAATTAGTACTTAACATTGATTTTCTCAAACAGCAATTAGACGAGCTAGCGGAGCTGGAATGGCTATCCAATTTTGCAGAAGAATCATTCTCTAGTGAAGACCTACAAAAGCTTCAAATCATTTCCCCCTCCGGCGTTAAATCAAACACCTTATCTACAAACCCTGTAATTAAGACCGAAACCATCTCCACCTCAATAAAAACCGAACCGACCTTCACCACGACCACCATTCCCTCCCCTTCGTCCTCATTCACGAACCGCCACTCGGCAGCTGCCACATCCAATCCTGGCCTCCTAATTCATCTCCCCTGCAAGGCCCGCAGCAAGCGGTCCAGGTCCTCGGGCCCAAGCAGCTGGTCGTCATCACATATCCTTGGTCTTAGCCCTGCGGAACCCTCTGACTCTAACTCTACCAATCCTATCCTTGCAAAGAAACTCGTCGATAAACAACCGAAGAAAAGGGAAATGCCGATGTTTGCATTGGCCCCGCCGTCAGCTGGGCGGAGGTGTCTCCATTGTGAGACTGACAAGACTCCACAGTGGCGCACTGGGCCCATGGGGCCGAAGACTCTGTGCAATGCCTGCGGGGTCCGTTACAAGTCAGGCAGGCTTGTTCCGGAGTACCGACCAGTGGCCAGCCCGACTTTTGTGGTATCTAGGCACTCAAACTCACACCGTAAGGTGATCGAGTTGCGGCGCCAGAAGGAAATGCACTTACAGCATCTCCAGCAGCATCAACTGCTCTTGCATCATGGTGCATCTCCGGCACATGAAAGAAATGGTGACGACTTTTTGATCCATCATCAGATCGGGCCCAATTTTCGGCAGCTTATTTAGACTGGGTACCTGTCAGAGGTTTTAATTTGCAGAACTAAGTTTCAAAATTTAGGATGTTCTTTTTTGGTTGTTTATGTTTTTAGTTGTAGTTATGACTCCTGAGCTGGAGGTTTAAAATTTTCGTGTTATTTTTTAATTTTTCAGTTCTTTCCTCTAACCCTTAGAAAATAATTCTAGGGAATTTAGCATTGTAATTGAACTCCTTTTTTTCAACTCCTGTTGTTTTTCTGTTTTCCTTTTCTTTGAGAAAAAAAATTCCAAAAAGATTGGAAATTAGAACGAACCATGTCTCTGGTTGCATATTTCAATTTTAAATTTCTTTTAATGGTTTTGTAAGATTATGGAATTGTCAACTTTCCCTAGGGTCGAGTTCATATAAATAGTGTGTACAACCAAACAAAGAAAGGGTTGAAGCATGTTGTCTGTACCATAGAGAGCACGTGATCGTTTGAATCTATGTCTCTTAGCTTCATCACCAGGCTTTTCTTTTTACCCAAAAAAATTAGGTCATACGGGCCCACTTTCCAGGGAATGTAGGCTGTATACCACTGTGCAAACCTTATCCATTGCGGGCTATCGCAAATGAATCCGGTTTAGATTATGTGAAAAATGAAAATTGACTGAATTGTCTGTTCAAATTTGATGATATACGATATCTGTGTGTTTTAATTTTAATCACACTAAAAATGTTCATGCTTAAACCACTGATATGTGCTTGGATGTATCTGGATTCTCGGATTTTTGGATGCACAATCCGCCTAATTATACAATTGTATCATAAAGCGAGATGGTACCAGTAATTTACCAGCATGCGAGTTATTTTATGTTGTACGATCTGCAGCTTCCTTAATTATTTGAAGATTAATCCCCACCAGGGACCATGTGGGGATAAATGTTAACTTTTTTGCAAGTGATCAGTAATTAAATTTTTCAATGGTCAGAGTTCTGGCAATGATTGTTATTGTTATTATTATTCTGAGGAAAAAAAATATATATATATAAGCTGATGGCAGCGCGATGAAAGAGAAGATTGTGCTAATGTAATTAATATATGATTTAGTTACTTACACATCTCAAGCTCTGAAATTGGAGCATGGTGATTTTATTTTTGTAGTAATTAAGATACCAGCAAATTCTAGCTAGCATGATAATTATAAGTAAAAATATTTTTCTATTAATGAGGTTTGCCTTTCCTATAGATTAATGTACAACTGTGTAGGAGGTTTGGTGCATTTTCGACTCAAAATATCATGACTTCACAAGATGTGCTGATCCACTAATTTGTTTTCTATTCCTCGGCAAAGTTTTATATTTTCTATTATGATTTCTTTCAATTGCAGGTATTCACTATCTTTAAATTCTTAAAAACATCCCAATATGAGGCCGATCGAACCAAATGAAATTCACCCGTCAAAATCAAATTGCTGAGACTTGAAAATGACCATACATAGAAATTTACCATTGTCCAGTAGATAAACATGAATTAACTAGCATTGTTCAAACAAATATCTTAATAGATACACATTACTTACCACATGATAACAACGTCAAATACCAACGTGTGACTAGAGTGGAAAAACCGTACCATTCTGTGTCGTGATTAACACGCCGTGACTTTAGTCTTGTGTCGTGCCGTGCTGTGACTAAAATGTCGAGGGGTGGTCACGCCGTGACTCGCTTGTCGTGTCCAAATGTAACTGGTTACGTTTCTCACATTTAACTATTTTTTTCATAATTTAGGTTAGTTTATTTAAGATTCACCATTTGATCAAGACTTAACGGTCCTAATTACACTTGACTCGTGTGACCACGTGCCGTGCCGTGCCATGACCGGATATTTCGCATGATGTGTCAAATTTTGAAAATATGGTCACGGCACGCGACACACGAGTCACGACACATAATAGTCACACGTACCGTGTCATAACCGTACCGTTCTGTGACGGAACCGGTTCGCCGTGCCATTTTTTTTCCACTCTACGTGTGACATTTGGTGTGCGAGTAGTGGGTTAGTGAGAGAATTTCCCAAAACAATTTAAACGATTAATTATTAAAGAACATAATAGAGTTAGCGTACGGCATAATAAACTCTGCCTGGGCTGGACTGGACATGCACCGGTTGCATCGTAGTCCGATCCGGGCTCTCAATACCACATGCTCCCCCGCCTACATATATCTTTTTTAAATACACCCGCGCTTTTTTTAATCCAAAGATAGACAAGAGGTTAAGACGTTAAGTTAAATTAAATTAACCGTGTTTAAAAATACAATTTGACATAGGATAGAAGGTGAATGGAATATAATGAATTGATGGAGAAGGGGATCGAGACCTACAGCGAACTAACTGCGAAATGGGCGCCCAATGAGCGTGTCACATGGGGTGACGACCGATGGAGGAGAAACTACACTCAAGTCTTTGAATTCATCATCATCTTCTTTAATACACCGGGTCTATAATTCAATGCTTGTGTCAAACTTTGTGAAGCACAAAATATTAATGTTGTAAAATGAGGTTTTGTTTATGCATGCGGAAGGCCACTGCATACCGCATATGCGGAATTTCATGCGGACTTATATATGCGGATTTTAAACTATATATTAATTTATTTCCACTCAAAACATGCAATATATTCCCATTAAAATCATTCAAACAATAAATTCGCACATATGCGAACCAATATGCGTATATATGCAGCTCAATCGCACATATGCAGACCAATATGTGGAAATATGCGGTCCAATATGCGGCCGCATATGCAAAACCGCATATTTGAGATCGCATGAAATTTTTTTATGCGGAATCGGACTACATACGCATATGCGGCAGCATGGACTGCATTTTACAACACTGCAAAATACCACATTCTGATGTATGGAGTTGGCTAAGGTGCTACGCGTAGCATAGAAGTCCTCCGTGCAACGGCTCAATATTTGAGTTTTTAAAATTCTAACGGTCAATTTGAATCGTTCAACATGATCTTTATATGAATATGTACTTGCAAACCAAATTTTATATTTTTTTACTATTTTTTTAAATAGGTAAAAAATCATTTGATTTGAATGGTACATAATTTTCAGATCAAGTGATTTTCTATATATCTAAAAAAATATTAAAAAAATTCTAAAAAAATATAAAATTTGGTTTGCATGTACATATTGATATGGAGATCATGTTGAATAGTTCGGATCGACCATTAGAATTTTGAAAACTCAAATATTGAGCCGTTACACAGAGGCCCTCCATGCTACGCGTAGCATATTAGCATTTTCCCTGATGCATATATATGTTTTGAAACCACATTATGAAAAAATTTCACATATAAAATTAATAAGAAAATTAATTCGATAACCTCAAAAGAAAAAGAAAAAACTTTTTGAACTTCTCATCGCCATATCATATGCATATGTAAGGATATATTTTTTAGTAAACTGAGATTGTGTTCAGATTCAATTCAATCAACATTTTCGTATAACATATTCGTATCACAATTAGATCGGATAATTATCTTTAGAATATTCCATTATGATGCATATTAATTACTAAATATTTCATAAAGGTGATGCCAAACTATGACATTCTCAAAGTAAAAATAATAATTTATAAGAGAACAGAAATTATTAATGTGATATTACTACGTAACTAATACCATACCCATACATACGTGATACGTGCAATACTTTTTGTAAAAGAATTACCATAATTCCGAATATATAATTGTATATAATTATTTATAGAAAATACATTCAATTTTCTTATGTTAATTCTATTAATTGATGTGGAGTGTGTAAATTTAATAGAAAGACCAGCCATGTCATGTGAATTTGAGAAAATTAAATTAAAATAACAAAAAAAAAAGGGGGAATAAGGAAAGGAGAATCCTTGAGGTGAGTGTCCTCGTGATCCCAGACAATGACTTTGGCGATCCATAGGAGCTGCTCCCTCTCCCTCTCTCTCTCTCTCTAGGATTTTGGGAAGATAATCTTAATATAAAGTCAAGGAGGATGTATTTGGAATATTTAATCTCCCAATTTTTAATCTTATTAGGACCCGTACAAATAACATATGCTACTGTAACCGCTACTTATTATTTTTCTGTCAGGTCTAAGTTTTTCTACTGCGCCCTTCAATTTTTGTAAGTTGGCATATCCATGTTTTCTAACTGAGAAGGGTTCAAATGCACCATTTTTTGTGATCCAATATGCGATAATATACTCCACATTATTTATTTTTGTTTTCAAAGTTTGTACAGTCGATCCAAACAGCTAAACATGTTCTTCATAATAAAATATACTTGGAGACCAAATTTTATATTTTTTAGAAACTTTTTACTATTTTTTTTTTCATAGGTACAGTATCACTTTATCGGATGGTCCAGAATCTCCTTAAAACAATGATTTTATACCAATGAAGATCATGTTGAGCGGTTCAGATTGACCGTTCGGACTTTAAAAACAGAGATAAACAATGTGGAGTATATTGGAACACCAAAAAAATAGTGCATTTGAACCGTCCCATTGCTAATTTTAGGGATGCAACCTTGTTTTTTATAAGCAAGTGATACTTACCTCTTTTAATATTTTTTGTTAGAAAAAAAATTAAATTTCAAGTTTTTAAATGCATATATATTTCGTAAGTGGTAATAATTTATTTATTTAATCTTTAATTATCAAAACTGAACCGTAAACAAAAACCAAACTATCATAATTTTAAACTGAACCGAACTATGTTGCTATTATCTAAAATAAACAGATTTCTATTTTTCTTCAACTCAGTCATTCAAATATTATCAACAATTCAGATTTTTTTAATTCTTTCTATTCACACTGCCATCTTATTTGTTCTAATTAGAAAACCTTAATTGTTGCAAGCATTTGAACATTTGAAATGAACAAAAACAGATTTCTGTTTTTTTTTTTTCTGAAAGAATAGCAGCTGATTCGGACCCTTGCATAATGCTAATGGTGGAGAGTTAATGTAATACGTGCCGTGTCGTGATCAAATTTGAAAAGATGGTCATGACACGTTAGTCATGCTCGCGACTAAGGCACGCTATGACCACACGTGACGCGAGTCCGAAAATGACCGGTCACGTTTATTTATTTTTATTCACAATTTAAGTTATTTTATTCCAGATTCACATTCAATCAATATCTAACGGTCCTAATTACATGCGACTCACGTGACTACATGCCATACCGTGTTAAATTTTTGAAAGAATGTCATGTCACGGGAATGGTCACGACATGTGACCGGCAAACGTGTGGTGCCGTGCCATGACGTATCTGGTCATGCTGTGACTTTTCTTAGATCCCTATTGCCAGGAGAAAAAATAATTGTACTCTTGTCAGTATTTTATGTCTAATCCTGATCGAAATCTTGAATCTATTTCTATCTAAATGTATTTGATCCTTATAATTCGAAAGTTTGGCTCTGTCGCAATGATAGTACAGTAAAATGGTGGAGAGTGAATGTAATTTTTTTTTTTTTGTTTTTGGAAAAGAAGGTATTTTTTTGGGTACATATGAAAACATTCTGATTATTATAAGTGGGGTACATATTTTAGGTGAAAATGGTGATGAGGAGAATGCATACGCAACGGGTAGAAAGCACATGGGGAGCGTTGGAGTAATTGATTCCTCAAAAGAGTAATTTACTAAGTAAATTCCTTTGGAATGTATTTACTTTTTATCTTTTAACAATATTTTCTTGGTAATGTTAGAAATTTGAGTTTTTTAAGTCATGCAACATGGACACATGGTGCCAATTTTTGAAGAAATCAAAGGGGAAGAGAATTGTTCATATTAACTTAATAAAATCTATTTTGCATTATTTGACAAGTTATATTGCAAAAAGCAAAAATTTACGTGCTATTGTATTGTTTTTTTTTTTTTGTGAATTATTTATGTGACAATGAATACTAAAAATGTAATGAATTCATGTTTGATTAGCCCTACCTATCTTAATTAATATCAATATGTATGACTATAGATTGTAATTATTCAATTATTATAGATCATAGATTATCAGTCGGCCAGACAATATGACTACATTGTAACCACTAACCAGAGCGGAATACAAAGAATTCACATCTGCTGCGATCCTAAAAGAATGAACAGTACTCCTAAAATCTCTGCTTTTCTAAATCCAGCCGTCTAATAATTTATGTGCACGCATATCAAAACATCTAATTTTTCTTTGCATGAATCTCAAAACAATTCAACAGTTGAATTTAAAAAAAACAAAAAATTGTAGGGTATTGTTCATGGGTAAAGAATCGTAGCAGATTGGGATCCGAATACAAAGGCCATTAAATTCAAAACAATTTAATTATTGCAAGCTTATTTATTAAAAAGAGATTCCAGCTCGGAGGAGGAGGAAGGCTTCCAAAAAAGGGTTAGATTAATTGGTTGGTACAGCAATTAGTAGCGTGTTAACTCTTTTAACTGTTTGGTATAATGTGAGAAGGGGCGTAAATGTAATTGATCAAGAGGCAAATAGTGCGGATCACGTCTAATTGCACGTGCATGCACGTGCAAGGGGGTGGGAATCCACCTTCTCTCTTTATAATTTTTTGGTTAAGCATCACCATGCCATGATTCATGCACACATGGAAGGATGGATGGATGGATGGATGGATGGATGGATAAGAGTTGGTGAGATTTGAGTGGTTTTTATTGCATGTGTGTCACACACACCTTTAATTTTGTCCAAATGCATTTATCATCCATCCCCCTTTTAATTTTTGGTGAGATTGCTAATGACAATTCAGAGGTGAAAATGAAATATCAGTTAAAATTTTGATTGGCACATAGAAAATAAAAATAAAAATAAAAAATATGTATTTGTGCCAATCCTTACTAGGTATGGTTCCACACTATATTCAGACAATTGTAATTTGTACACCAGTCAATGGCATCAAGGAGCAACCGTACCTGGTCCAAATTGTGGTACAACATTTAAGAATGAATTCAGAGTAGGTCCGATGGGCATCGGACCTACTTTGGGTTGATGGGTGTAATGACCATTTAATTGTATCAAGATCTGTGCGAACTACATTAAAATCCGTATTAGTCTGTTTCAATTTTCGTGCACTTAAATCATAATGTTAATCGTACGGTGTTAGAGCTAATTGAACCTAAAAGTATAACTGAAGAATGGGCTGGAATTTATACTTTGAACAGTTGAATCTCAGATTTACTATTTAGTCACGTTAAAACCTTTTGTAAGATACATTTTTTTTACCCCCCAAAAAATGAGATTCCCTAGAATTATAACTGGTAGCTATGAAAAATGATTAGATTATTGATAAATTTTATGTTTGTTTTATTTTGAAAAGAAAAACAAAATTAATTTAGTTAGAGATCAAATCCTCATCTCATGTCATGCTAAAACATGCTATTTTTTGTTCAGTTCAGTTTTTCCATCTCCTCTTTTTAGGGGCGGACTAAGGATTTTCGTCAGGAGGCAAAAAAATATCGAATCGGGTTCAAATCCATTAACTAATTAAGTACATGATAAAAAATAATGCTTTAATTTATACTTTTCAATGCTCTGACTTGTAATTTCTATTATTTTTTTTATCTATAATTCTAATTATTAATCATAATTAAAAGAATTACTTTAATTTTAACTCTAAATTTAACCCGAACTACAAATTTAACATTTAACAGGAGGCAAAGTTTTTTCCAGAGAGAAGCAGAGTTGATCGAAACGTCCCGACTTCCACTAAAACACAAAATCCAAAAGGGGCAGCTGCCCTTGGTTGCACTTGGATCCGCCCCTGCCTCTTTCAATTCAGAGGAAACAAAAATTAAACAAAAAAAAAATTTCTTGCTTAAAGGAAATGTAGTTAGGAAGTGGCTTCTTACATTACTATTTGATGTGACTAGGAGACCGTGAGCAAAGAATCAGGTAGCACATTAATTAACTTACATTGCATCACATGTATGTCTATATCACATTATCAATAATTAATTGTAGTCGCAGACTCGCAATGTTATTTCACTTTCCACTATTTCTGGTTCGCTTGCTTTTTTAAATCTAATTAAAAATCATTGTCAGTTTATATACTGTAGGCATCTATAAAATTAAAGATGAAACTGAACGTCTCCACTCCAGCCCAGCCCAAACTGGTAACACCTGTATTGGGCTGAATTCGGCCCGTTTTAAGTGATTGATATTGCTCTAACAATTACCCAAGAATAAAGGGCTGAAAGAAGACAATTGTTGCAACTTTTGGGCTATATTTCCTCGAGAACGGTTAAAATGCTTGGCGTCTCGCCGTGTTTCGTGTTAATTGAAAGAGGACTAATTAATCAAAACACCTAAATACAAAATCGAAAATGAACCAAAATAATACACGAAGTCTCAAACTATTAATAAAATCGGTCGGTTCGGTTTATTCGGTTTATTCGGTTTTGAGAATTCAAAACCGAACCGAATCATTTAAACCGAACTATTTCATAAAATCAACCGAACTGAACTATTTAAACCGAAATTTTTCAGTTCGATTTAAAACCAAATAAACCGAACCATTTGAACACCCCTAGTTAAATTTTTTTTTTTTTTTTGTAAAAGTGGAATATCCACCGGTTTCATTACGAAACAATGTTATTACAAAACATACAAAACCGTGCATAACACCCAAAAACCACTTATTCTAAACTAGAGAAAGACAAATATCCAACTAGCATCAATATCTAATTAACCAGCACAAATAGCCACAAAGCAAATAAAGAAACCCAGAATATCAATCACTAATGTCAATCATACTAGTAGAAGATGAAGAACCAGTGTCAACCAAAGACCAATCAGGAGACGACAAACCAGCGGCCTCCTCAATGGCTTCGGTGAGCTCTCTATCAGACACGGCGAACCCAAGTGTAGGGGCCCCGTCTGTATCCGGACTGACCTGTGAATCCGAATCCGATAGAACAATCAAGGGGCCTAGTTGAGTTAAAGGAGAAACATCGAAAGGCATAATCAATGACAATTTAAAATATGAGTTATCTAAACGAGCCTTACACCAGTAAGAAGTTAAAGCAATTATAGAAGATATTACAGAACTAATAGGCGGGATAGGTGTATTTTGGAAACAAATCTTATTTCTGGACAACCAATCCCTAGTTAAAATTTGATTGGCACATAGAAAAATAAATATGTATTTGTGCCAATCCCCACTAGGTATGGTTCCACACTATATTCAGACAATTGTAATTTGTACACCAGTCAATGGCAATGGCAGCAAGGGCCAAGGAGCAACCGTACCTGGTCCAAATTGTGGCACAACATTTAAGAATGGGCCGGAATTTATACTCTGAACAGTTGAATCTCAGATCTACTATTTAGTCATGTTAAAACCTTTTGTAAGATACATTTTTTACCCCCCAAAAAATGAGATTCCCTAGAATTATAACTGGTAGCTATGAAAAATGATTAGATTATTGATAAATTTTATGTTTGTTTAATTTTGAAAAGAAAAACAAAATTAATTTAGTTAGAGATCAAATCCTCATCTCATGTCATGCTAAAACATGCTATTTTTTGTTCAGTTCAGTTTTTCCATCTCCTCTTTTAAGGGACGGACTCAGGATTTTCGTTAGGAGGCAAAAAAATATCAAATCGGGTTCAAATCCATTAACTAATGAAGTACATAATAAAAAATAATACTTTAATTTATACTTTTCAATGCTCTGACTTGTAATTTCTAATATTTTAATCTATAATTCTAATTATTAATCATAATTACAAAAATTACTTTAATTTAACCCTAAATTTAACCGAACTACAAATTAAACATCCAACGGAGGGCAAATTTTTTTCAGAGAGAGGCAGAGTTAATCGAAACGTCCTGACTTCTACTAAAACGCAAAATCCAGGAGGGATAGCTGCTCCGGGTTGCACTTGGATCCGCCCCTGCCTCTTTCAATTTAGAGGAAACAAAAATTAAACAAAAAAAAAAATCTTGCTTAAAGGAAATGTAGTTAGGAAGTGGTTTCTTACATTACTATTTGATGTGACTAGGAGACCGTGAGCAACGAATCAGGTAGCACATTAATTAACTTACATTGCATCACATGTATGTCTAAATCACATTATCAAAAATTAATTGTAGTCGCAGACTCGCAATGTTATTTCACTTTCAACTATTTCTGGTTCGCTTGCTTTTTAAATATGAAACTGAACGTCTCCACTCCAGCCCAGCCCAAACTGGTAACACCTGTATTGGGCTGAATTCGGCCCGTTTTAAGTGATTGATACTGCTCTGACAATTACCCAAGAATAAAGGGCTTCAGAAGACAATTGTTGCAACTTTTGGGCTATATTTCCTCGAGAACGGTTAAAATGCCTCGCGTCTCGCCGTGTTTCATGTTAATTCAAACACAATATATTTGATAAAATTCTCCCGTGAAAGCCTTCTCCATACAATCAAACAAAAACAAGGGGAAAATGGTGGTTAATTTGATCTTCTAATCACTATTTAACAGTAATGTTTCCCGATTTGTGTAGCTGAACATCATCCACGCTACGACAAATTCATATCCTATAACTATTTTAAACGAAGTAACTGTGATTTTGTCATATGCTGCTGGCTCGCAATGGGCACACGAAATGTTCGACAATATTCCTAAGTGAAAGTAACTGGGAGCCAGGAAACAACAATACTAGTTTCTACTGACGAGTTGTCATGCCTTTCTCTTAGGAAGAGTAACAGTAGAGCAAGGTCTAGAACCAGGTACTTGTTGCAATTTGACAATTCTATTACTTGACAATTTGTTGCCAATCTTTTCCTTTGAATTTGTAGGAACTTGGCGTTCTCTATCAATGCAAAATTGTAGACCAATTTAGGTGCAGATGCATCAATCACAGGTTTGTGTTTCATAAGAAGCTTAATTCTAGTGTATTTACACTGATGTGGCACTACAGCTAATAATCTTACTTTCAGACTAAAAATCCCTTTCTCTAACCAGTCTGCCCTTTACCCACTAGCATGCATTCACATGATATAATGTTATTTTTTAATGTGTTACCATCCTTATTACCACTGTAGTGTTCCTTTTACTGTACTGTGCTAAATCCTTCCCTTTCTTAATGTTTCAAATATCGCTGCCTTTTAAGATATTTTTGGATGTTAAATACGAGTCCTGTTGGGATGATGTGCGTCTTATGTGATTATAATTTTTTTTTTTTTGCATGTTAGTTTCTTCCTATGCTGGTAATAAAGAAATGGGAAAAAAAAACTTTTTGTGTAAAAGACGAACGTCTTTTTGAGTTCGCTTTGTGTGTTGCAAAAGTGATGCGTGAAAAATCCCTGATATTGTCTTTTAATTTTTTGATAGAGACTGAGAAATCACTGTTATAGCAAATGCCTCACTTTAGTTTTGATTATGGCATTTCTCATGTGAGTCTGGATTCTCTCAACCAGACTAGCACTGTTCTAGATCTCATTTTAAGTCTCTCTAAATTTATCTTTGAAAAACGGTGAAAAGCAGTTTTCTTTGTGTCTTTTTTATGGCGGTGTACTACACATGTTGCCTTGTTTGCAAGACAAGCACAGAAACTAATCTGAAGAAGGTTTTTTCTTTCACTTTGGAAAAGAGAATACTAAATTTCAGCAAAACCTGACTTTCATTTCCAAAAAAAAAAAAAAAGAGAGAGAGAAAAGAAAAACATCAAAATCAGTAGGTTAAAAAGGTTTGTACTGGTGGTTCTATGTAACAGTATTCATTTCCGTGACCGATCACAGGCCACGACTGTGATGGTTCCTTAACATTCTCTGCACTTTCTGAAAACATGAATTCTTTTGTGATGGTTCTTTTTCAACAGAAGAAAGAGATAAAAAAGTTTCTCAACTTAATGCATGAACATCGTACCAAAGTCTCAGTTTTTGATGGACGCATGAACATCTTTCATAAAGGTTCACTTTCAAATAAAAGGACATATGAAGCTTACACAAATTAGATATTTGTTACTTTTTTCCTTTGAAGGATGCAGGTGGTTACGTACCAACGAATATATTTAAAATAACTGAGTGAAAAAGTTGCTGATACAAATTAGGACACATCAAATGATTTTTTTTAAAAGAATGTTAATGCAAACTCACACAAAGAAGAAGTAAAAGATTCAATGGAATTCAATCTATCTATCTGGAAACTAGGAAGAATTGGATATTGTTGTTACAAGAGGAAGAGGATATTTTGTAGAGTTAGATATTTGTTATTACAAATTGATATTTTGTTATAAGTTGAGTTGCTATGCTTTAGTGTAGAACAGCTTCCTTAATTTCCTGCTGTTGCTAAATGAAAAGTTTGGAAAATGACATGTGCCGTAACTACTACTCTTTATATCACCACTGCTAGTATTGTTTTCTAAAGTGCAGCATATTACCCCCTAAATTCTTACTATGTATATCTTCTGAACTCCGACCCATTTGAGTCCAACAAGGTTATCAAAAGTATAACATGAATATACAAGTTAAATACACTTATAAAGCTTCTCCCTAGTTACAGCTAAAGGGATTTGAAAATATTTTTTTTTACAGCAGAATCTTTAGTTTATTTTCCAGAAATAAGTGAAATGATTTCTACTGAAAATGTCCAGTAAAGTTATTGCAAATTGTTTTCTGTCATACATCCATTATACTGCTTTTATTTCTCAGTAAGCTCTTAAAATATAAATAACAGTTTGATTTGGTATACTTCTGTAAAGAGCATCCATTTGTGATTTCTGTGAGAAAATTCCGTTTTCAGTGGGGTAATCAGCAATTCCTAAAATACAGTTTAATTTAGTCACAAACAGTTTGCGACTGTTATGATTTGTACCCATTAGACAGGAAACTCCGTTGTTTTTACTATTTGGATGTATCCATTCTTTTTAATCAGCTTAATGCCTATCTCTAAAAAAGTTTCTTTTCACGTACTGTAAGAACGTCAAAGCGTGGTGGAGCAAATTTGGGTCATTAATTTCTATAAAAAGTACCACATTTTGTGGTGTGTTTGGTCTATGGTAAATGGGGCAGCTATAGTTAAGTCATTAAAATTCCAAAAGCCAACTCTATTGCATTTATATCATCGCCAGGGGTTCACGGGGGCTGGGATGTATGCCCTGGACCATCCAATTTGCTGCTTTTTTGTGGCTGCATAAAACAAATTTCAATGCAAGAAGATAAGCTGTCTATTTTGTGTTATGCAGGAAAAAAAAGTCCGAGGCACTATTGACAGTATTCTTAGTCATGGTATTTTAGATTGGATGATTCAGATTGCATCTGTTTAAATTTAATGTGATTCAATATGAGCAGCCTGATCTCAATTAGACAGTTAAAGATTAATCGCCGGTCCGTCCAATATGAGGTGCAGTGTTCTTTTTCCCCTATATATGTTTCCTGTTTGTCCCTAACATATCCTACATAAATCATTATTAAACATCTGATTTCTTGCTGTTGTTCATTTATTATTTGATTAATTATGGCAATCTTTCTTTTAGAAAATATATATACTACATTTGCAACAGCAAATAGAAATTGCCAAGTCCAATTCTATGTCCATAGGCAACACAGTTGATTTAGTTTATTCTTTGGAAAAGAAAAGGAATCAAAGCTACGATACTTGTTGCCGTTTCACAGTCATAACAGTAATGGTCGATACATTTAATTGTTTACCACTTCTTTAATTTTGGCTGCTTGCATGCATGGTGTTATTTTTTATAAAAAGATGGATGAGCAGTGAACAAATTCATGCTAACAAGGGTTGAATAACCAGTAACCACTTGAGCAATTTGCAACTGTGTTCAATTTGTTCCCTATGTCATGGATGTGTACACATTTCCTTGGAACAAGGACACTCTTACACTAAAAATCCTGAACTAACAAAAAAGTAAAGGGGCAGATTGAAACATATGTATAACCTCCACTATAGTGACAAGCCGTATCTTATCATATTTTATAATAAATAATAAAATGGTGATAGTATTTATTTCCCTTGTCCTCTTTCTAGTAACATACAATACGACTTGCATATCACTTAAATTTTTTTTTTTATTTTAAACTCCAGTATAGGTCAAATATTATGCAGAAAGAACTTCCGTCATAAAATTCAGTATAGATACAGTTTGTATGGTTTCAGTAGTCTTTCTAATTTTTCCTTTAGATATGAAAATTACTGTCTACTAAGATACTGTTATTTGATTAACTTGATCAGCACTTTCTGATATGACATACAACACAACTAATGAACATACTATAAAAAAGTTACATATAATTCTTCTTAATTACTCTTTTTTTTTAATTTGAAATTTGAAAAAGGTGGCAAAAGAAATCAGTTCTATTTTCTTTAAAGTATATACACCAGCTACTATAGTTATTCTGTAGAAAATCTTTTTTTTATATAACTCATAATGCAGATTTATTTATGAAAAATGGTTCTTTTGTATTTTTTTGGATAAAGAATATTTTAATTTTTTTTTTTTTTTTTTTGCAAATTACTTTGTTGATACTGCTCTCAATTGACAGGTTCATCCCCCCTTCAAACCTCCTTCCCTCCTCTACTTGAACTTTTAACGGCTCTCCATGGCCTATAAATATGGACAATAGAACTAACACATAAAGAATTAAGTTAGTGTGCATGTATTGCATTAAAAAAGCTTCTCGATTCCATTACTTAAATAAAAAAAATGCATGTATTGCAATCTCAGTTTGTTGTAAGAGCAAGAGAAGGAGCATCTATTTTTCCTATGCCAAGAGTAAGATTAATACAACACATTTTGAATTCTTTTACTTTCTAAGCTTTTCTCTTGAACTTTTTTTGCTTACTCTTAACCAGCACCATTATATATTACCACAATTCCCTTTTTTTTTTGTAGTGTTGAACAATTATTAATATATTTTTGCCCTAGTATTTCCTTGGTGCATGTGTCACATATGTCATGCATCTTTTTATACACACATTATTTTGTTAGACAAAGTAAAAAAAAGGGCAGACTTATATTAAAAAACAGATGCATCAGTTCCCTTTAAATTAAAAAAAAAAAACTTATTTCTATATATGGCTTTACACATTTGCATGTAATAGTCTATGTGCTTCTACTTGCACATATGCAAGTACCCTAATTTATAATAAACTAACAAGTTTTATTTTATTTCTTCAGAAAGAAAACCAATCGCTGCAGAGGGTCCAATCTGATATATCAGGATTTCTCTCACACGAAACAGAGATAATAAAGTGTGAATGCTGTAACATGGAAGAAGATTGCACACCTACATACATATCTAAAATCCGTGAATCTTTTAACGGGAAATGGATTTGTGGCCTCTGTTCCGAGGCGGTTAAAGAGCAGCTAAGCAAAGATCCCTCCATTTCTAAGGAGATGGCTTTGGAGGCGCACATTGCTATGTGCAAGAAATTTAACAGTACAATCAGGCTAAATCCTAATTTTTATCTAGCAAGTGCAATTAAGGATGTTGCAAAGAAGTGCTTGAATCGAAGGAGATCGCTTGATTCATGTGTTACGGTTGCAGTGAAGAGGGAAGGATGCAGCAGTGCTAATATTGTGTCTGATACAAAGAACGAGTAATTAAGCACGATATTTATATATATATATATATATATATAGAGAGAGAGAGAGAGAGAGAGAGAGAGAGAGAGAGATGGGCTATGGTGAGTTGCGAAGTAAGATTTTTATTTTACTTTATGCTTATATTTTCATTTTCAAAGTCTAACAGTCGATTCAAACCGCTCAACATGATCTTCATATTGAAATGTGCTTATTAATCAAATTTTACATTTTTTGAGATTTTTTTACTATTTTTTTTAGATGGGTACAAAATCGCTGTTTTTGGATGGATTATGGACTATAAAAAAACAATGATTTAAAAAATTCTAAGAAAGGAGTAATAAATTTCCAAAAAATGTAAAACTTGGTCTCCTAACACATTTCAATATTTATATCATGTTGAACGGTTCGGATAGACTTTTTGAACTTTAAAAAATAAAAAATGTGAGCGTGAAGTAAAGCAAACCTCTTACTTCGCTACTCACCATAGCCCAACTATATATATATATATAGGTAATTATTATTAAATATTGGCTTCTCTCTTGGATATAGTTGGTTGAATATATTTTTATCGGTCTCTATGTTTGTTTGGTGGATAGTTTCTGTGAACAGAGGATGCTTAATTATGGTTTAGAATGAAAATTGCCTGTTAGTGTATTCAGACAGTAGCAATAATATGCAACTTTTGAGGTGTGAAATTAAGTTATTGTAATTGAAATTTATATTATAATTCATTGTAAAAGAAAAAAAAAAAAATTTACTATGTAAATGAGTATCAATCTTGTCTCACCGTAATTTACTCAACTTTAGCGTAATTTAAAAAAAAAAAAAAAACAGTGTGTATCCTTACAATCGATATAATTATTTAAGGAATTAGATTTCGAGACAAAAAATATGATAGATTTCAGTTAATAAAATTTTGAGTATGGCATTAAAAACCATTTTTCAAAAACAGAATAACTTCATAAATTTCAATAAAGGGCTATCAAATTATTTTGAAAAGCAATGCAATTTTTGCCCCCAACGACTTTTGCATATTGTTCTGAAATCTGAATATCAATATCACAATTTCTTTTTGAAAGTGTTTATTGTTTGAAGATTGTTATCGAGAATTCTAAGTAAAATATATCAATCAATATATCAAAATGTTCTAAGTTCTAAAAAAAGTATTGAACACACTAATAATTGGGACAAACATGCGACCAAATTATAAACGAGGAGGGTGCAAATGTCTAGTGATTTTCATACTTCATTGTGTCTCACATATTATATTTCTTTTTTAAAATTTAAATGATCGATTCGAATCGCTCAATATGATATCCATATTAAAATGTGTTTGGAAACCAAATTTTATATTTTTTTTTATAAAAAAAATACTATTTTTTTATATAGGTACAAAATTATTGTTTTTGTTATGGTTTAGAAACAACTATTTTGAATCTATCTAAAATAATAGTAAAAAAAAATCTAAAATTTGATCTCCGAGCACATTTTAATATGGAGATCATATTAAGCGATTCGGATCGACATTTTGAACTTTGAAAACGAAAATATAGAATGTGAGACGCAATAAGACATAAGAAGTACTATGAAGCATTTGAACCGTCCTCATTATAAATAGTTAAAAAAAAAAGGTCATATTTCAATAAGGGTTCAAATATGTGAAAACATTAAAGAATAATTATATACAACCCTCCATTCCCATCCTCCCTTCATCCCCGCAGTCCTAAAAAGAAAAGTTGCTAACTAACTTTTTGTCTTTTAGTGGGGGGACAATATTTTTCGCTGTTGGACACCAATGGTTAATACTACAATGAACGAAGTTAAATACTAGATCGATGCAAGGTAAATACATTAAAGACTGAAGTTAAATACTGCAGGAAAATTTAAACCATTAAATTGTCGGTAACTAATTTTTTTTGTCTTTTAGTAGGGGGATATGAGGGGATGGTGGTGCGGGGACAATAATTACAGATTGATAGATATTATTATCACTATCTCTAATTGTTAAGAATAATTATATAGAACCACACATTCTCATCCTCTCTTAAATACTAACTCCCCTAAAGTTAAATATTAATATTCCTAAAGTTAAATACTGATGTTTATAAAGTTAAATACTAAGATATAGGATGCTAAATAGAATCCATGCAACTTATTTATAATTTTAGAGATTAATACTTTTGACTTTAAAGATAAATACTAACGTTCATAATGTTAAATGCTAACATTCCTAAAATTAAATACTGATGTGCAGGACGCGGGAACATTAGTTTGTCATTTTTTGTAGGGACAGATTGTGTCGCTAATGGACGCGGACGGTTAATACTCCAATGAATAGAGTTAAATACTTCTTCGATGCACTATTAATACTCCAATGAATAGAGTTAAATACTGCACGAAATTTAAACATCAAATGTCGGAACTTAATTTTTTTTGTCTTTTAGTGCGGTGATGAGGGGACAAATATGTTAAATTTTTATGGGACATATATTGTTTCGCTGTTGGGCAGACAGTTAATACTCCAATGAATAGAGTTAAATACTTCTTCGATGCACTGTAAATACATTACATATAGATGTTAATACTACACGGAATCAGATTTTTTTGTCTTTTAGTGCAGGAATAGAGGGAGGATGGGGGTGCGGAGACAGCTATCTGGATCCAACATTAAAATGATGTTTAATTTAATAATCGATCGTTGACACCAATGAACCGCTGTCACAGCGTATGAAGTAAGAACCGTTGCACATAATATAAAAATTGGGTGCAAACACGTAGCATATATATTACTGTATTTAAATTGAAGAACTTGGTGAATGTATTGCACTATTTTGACCCGCAAGCTTTAACTAATATCAGAGTAACACGCATATTGACTGAAACTTTAATTTCTTCTAATAAATTGTCAATTATGTTGCGTTAAATCATGCTTTCCAGAATTCCAGCGCTTGACCGTGTGATCCAACTGAGTGATTTGTTTAGAGTACGTTTAGACTAGGGCTGCAAACGAATCGAACCGAATCAAACTTACCTTAGTTTGAATTTGGTTTGAATTAATTTCGAACTTAGTTTGGTTTGAATTAATTTTGAATCGAATTTTTTACGAACTCAATTTCGAATCTGTTACGAACTTTTTTACGATAAGGAAGAATGATCGTAGTCGCCGAGAGCGAGAGGTGAAAGTCTTTTAGGGTTTCAAAACTGAGAGCAAGAATAACGACTTACGAGTTATGACCTATGATTGGGCAGCCTTATGTTTTATCTTTTAAGTCATCAGCGAACATAAGTTATTAGTGGAAATCAACGGTTCACGTTACTTTGAGATTCGAACTAGAATAGTTTGCGAACCTATTTCGAATAAACCAGGTCCAGTTTGAGTTTGATTTGAATTAATTTCGAACTATTTCGAATCGATTTTTTTACGAACCTTTTCGAATAAAACTCGAATCGAATCACGAACTACGAATATTTTATGCAGCCCTAGTTTAGACTAATATATTATTATTTTTTTATTTTTTATTTTTTTAAAAGAACAAGCCATTTATTAATTGAAAATGTAAATCTCACAGGAGTACAAGTACTATTACCACAGAAAAAACATGAACCTACACAGGTACAACTAGCATAGTTCCCATTACCAGAAATTGTCGAGCTGGAAACTAAATATTCAAGGCAGTACTGAAGGTAGGACCCGCCCGGTGCACGTCCCGAACCCGACATTGTAGTCTTTCCCCTTGCAGCAGCTGGTAAATATAACCTCATCCCCATCTTCCAAAAACTTACGGTCTGATTTTCTGTGCATATATTCCATGTCAGCTCTAGCAAGCATCCCAGTGAATCTGGCTCAGGTCCACTAATGGTGCCGGTTCCAAACAGGTCACCCGGTCTCAAGTTGCACCCATTGATTGTGTGGTGTGCTAACTGTTGTGTTACCGTCCAATGTAGATGCTTGAAGTTGCTCTTCGTGACAACGGAAGACTCATCATGGTCCTTGGGTTTGATCGAAACCTCAAGGGAAATGTCGTAGTTTTCGTGTGTCTTTTCTACCAAGTAAGGCAATGGCACAAGACTAATATATTATTGTTCTCTGAGCAATGATAGAGCTATAATTATTGGTCAGCGATGTCATATATAAATGCCGCAATTTTACCTGATCGCGATAATTGGCAACGCAGATCCTAATATAATTTTTACCTGATCCTCTGCACCACCGGTGGTGTTGACATGCCAGGTGCCGACTACCAAGTCACCAAGCTCCTAGGTTTCCGTCTGTCTGTTAAACCTTTCATGATGTACCAACAACGATGCTTTGCCGGAGGCACCGTTCTTCGCATGGCCAAGGACCTTGCTTAGAACAACCGGGTGGCTCGAGTGTTGGTGATTTGCTCGGAGATCACTGCCGTCACCTTTTGTCTCCCCTCAGAATTGCACCTTGATTTCTTAGTTGAGCAAACACTCTTTGGCAATGGTGCAGTTGCTCTTATAGCCGGTGCAGATCTTGTGCCCACCATCAAGCGCCCATTGTTCCAGCTGGTATCGGCTCAACAGACCATCCTGCCCGACTCAGAGGGGGCAATAGATGGTCACCTTCGCGAATTGGGTCTCACTTTCCACCTCCTCAAGGATGTACCGGGGTTGATCTCCAAGAACATTGAGAAGAGTCTTGTCGAGGCTTTCACTCCAATCGGTATGTACAAATGAATGACCTAATCAATATATTCCTACAATGGTGCGCGCACACACACACACTAAAAGTCATGTACTGAACTACCCCTGAATTTAATATTTCTAATATATACATGACTTATTTGCAAGTACATCTGATTGGAACTCGATCTTCTGGGCAGCGCACCCCTGGAGGTCCGGCAATCCTAGACCAGGTGGAGGCTAAACTTCAGCTGAAAAAGGAGAAAATGCTTGCAACTAGGCACATTTTGAGTGAGTAGCACTCCCATTGATTACTGATTAGCTCAAATGCAAAACATTCTTCACTTATTCATTAGTAGAAATAATGTGACTGATGCAATATGTGTTTAATTTCAATTATTTATAAACTAATTCTGATATGATTGGTCAATGTTGGATTTATTAATTAGTACACCCATTATGGGAAACCCGAATCCAATAAGAGACCCATTATGAAAGGGTGCAGACCCTTCATGAAAAGGTGCAATAATATTATATAAGCCCTATCCTTATCTCTCTTCTCTATCTGTCTGAAAAACGAATGAATAGTGACAGCCAAAATTAGAGAGAAAAGATAGAGAGCACCAAGAAGTACTCTGTTAAGAAAAGAAGGTTTTAGGCTGTGGAAAACGCATGGCTTTCGGCTACGGCTTGTGATTCATTGCAGAACCAGTGATACTGCTACGCTCG
Source organism: Carex arenaria (assembly GCA_964058825.1). NCBI lineage: Eukaryota > Viridiplantae > Streptophyta > Magnoliopsida > Poales > Cyperaceae > Carex > Carex arenaria. The sequence goes on along the minus strand of CAXKVW010000402.1, from coordinate 799,779 downwards.
CAAGATCCGCTTCCGCACGAAGATTAACGGAGTAATTTGTAAGTTCTATCCGTTAATTAACATTGGTATCAGAGCTTTTATAGCATGTATTCTGGTTTTAATAAAGAACCCGAATTGTTCTGAAAATTAATTTTATGTTTCAAAAAAAACGCATAATTATGAAATAATAAAATTATTTTTTTTGAAAAATTATTTTTCTGTATCATAGTTAATTTTTCAGAATTAATTTACAATTTTTTTGTAAATTTAATCAATATAAAAGCGAATTTTATCTGTTTTCATTGTTTTGGAGATTTTATAAATGTATCTTTTGGAGATGCATTGAAAAACAATTTTCCTGTAAAGTGGGAATGGGAGATGCAAAGCAAAACAATGCATCTTTAATTTATTTGGGATCTTATACAACTTGGTTAGACAATATTTTAGTCCAAACAAATCACAACCGTCCAAAGACCCATTTTTTCTCAAGAAATCTCCGAACTTCCCGAATTTTATTTTTCGTGGCTTGAAGGGTTGATATTTGGTGTGGACCATTTTTATACTTCCGGATTGTATGGAATCCATTTTTAATTCAATCAGCGCCAATGGACGGGTCCATTCCTGTCGGAATTGGAGAGTTCTATACACCGGTTCAAGGATAAATGAACTTGGTCCATTAATTACTTGTACACCCCGAAAAAAAGAATTTTTTGTCCATTTTTAATTCAATCAGCGCCAATGGACGGGTCCATTCCTGTCGGAATTGGAGAGTTCTATACACCGGTTCAAGGATAAATGAACTTGGTCCATTAATTACTTGTACACCCCGAAAAAAAGAATTTTTTTTGTCAAAGCCGGGACTTGAACCCGTGCCCTATGGGTGAGATCCGCATACTCTAAACCACTACACTACATAAACTTTCTTGTTCCTATATTGAATCTATAATATATATATTCATATAAACAGTGGTCTATTACTCCATTTAAATTCAAATCATTTTTTTGTTATTAATATTATTAATGATAAAAACATACTACAAATTTTTTTTTTGTACGTTTTTGAATTATTGATGATATTAATTTTTCTGTACAAAATTTTTTTTGTACGGTTTTGAGATTTTGTACAAATTTTTTTTCGGTTTTCAATTTATTCGTTAAAATTATATAAAGTATTATTTGTATAATTTTAGTGGGAGTTTTACACAGCGAAATAATTAATGATAATACAATTTATAGATTAAAAGATGATTGTGAAACTTAGTGATCTTTCGATTTTAATCTATATATATTCTTATTATTAAATTATTTCACAGTTATTGTAAAACTTAGTGTTATGCTTAGTATTAAATAATTTGTATTAAACCACCAGAAATGTGATATGTCCTAACTTAGTTTAATTGTAATTTCTTAGTGAAATGGCATCTGCATCTAAGAATATTGTGGCTGAACTCAATAAGGGTGAAAAACTGAATGGCGATAATTATGAAATTTGGGCCATGAAAATTCAGTATGTTCTGGAAGAACAAGAGGTTCTTACGGTTCTTGATCATATTCTAACCGAACCAGAAAAAGGTACAACTGAAAAACATACCAGTGACAAAGCTGCATATGATTCCTGGAAAAAGAAGAACTCCATTGCTCGTATTACATTACTGAGCAGTATGGAAAATGATGTCATGCGTGAGTTTAGGCAATATGATATTGCTAAAGAGATGTGGCTTGCTTTGAAGCAAAAGTTCGGTGGAACTTCTGTTACAAAACTGAGACAACTCACCATCAAGTTTGACACTTACAAGAAACGTCCTAATCATAGCATGCGGCAACATCTGAGGGAGATGTCAAATATGATTAGTGAATTGAATGATGCTGGACATGTTTTGACTGATGAGCAACAACTTCAAGCAGTGATTCGTTTACTTCCTCATACATGGGAACACATGAAGGTGAATCTGACCCACAATGAGAGTATTATAACTTTCAACGATGCAGCAAGGCATCTGGAACTTGAGGAAGATCGTATTGAGGCATCAAAGCCTCAAGAAACTGAATCTGCTGTGCATTTGGCTGGTTCAAGCTCTCATGGAGGGCAAGGCCAGAAGCGTAAGTCAAATTATGGTCAAAAGGGTAAACAAGAGAAAAAGCATAAGGGGCAGGATCGTGGCAAGGGAAAGGCTTCTCAGACCAGTTCTAAGAAGCATAATAAGGCCAAGATCAAGTGTTTTAATTGTGGCAAGAAGGGTCACTATGCTCGTGAATGCAAAGAGCCCCGCAAGGTACAAATTACAGAAAAACTTTCATATTTTTCATATGTTTCCAGCTCTGTTTTTATTGCTGATTCTCATCCTTTGTGGACTGTAGACTCAGGGGCAACAGACCATGTAGCCAAAGACCGTGACTTGTTTGTGGATTTTCGTCGAATTCCGCAAGGTTCAAAATGGCTTTATGTAGGAAACAACTCTCGTGTACCAGTCAAGGGTATAGGCACATGCAAGTTGGATATGCGTGGTGGTCGAACCCTCCTCTTACATGATGTTCTCTTTGCACCTGACATTCGACGAAATCTTGTATCTATAGTAGTTCTTCTTAGATTTGGATTTACTTTGAACATGTGTGGCAGTAGTATTAAGTTGTATCTGGATAATGTGTGTTATGGTTATGGATATGTATCGAATGGTTTTATTATTCTGGATGTTATTAATATAATGACTTCTTCTAATACTCATTTTTCTTTAATTACATCATATTCTGATGAAAATGTTGATGTGAATGTATGGCATATGAGATTAGGCCATATTGGACAGCAACGAATGGATAGATTAGCCAAGGAAGGCATGTTAGGCCAAATTGAAAGGGTTAGTCTACCAACTTGTGAAAATTGTTTAAAAGGAAAAATGGCAAGAAAACCATTTGGAACAGGAACCAGATCTGAATTTCCGTTGCAATTAATTCATTCAGACATTTGTGGACCAATGAATGTGAGGGCAAGACATGGGGGTAGATACTTTATCACCTTCATTGACGATTATACGCGATATAGTTATATCTATTTGATTTCTCATAAATCTGACGCTCTTGCATGTTTCAAGAAATTTATAACTTTATGTGAAAATCAATTAGACAGAAAGGTTAAGGCCTTAAGAACAGATCGTGGTCGCGAATATTTGTCTGATGAGTTCAAACAAATGTGCGAAGAAAAAGGAATACTAAGGCAACTAACCATGCCATATACTCCACAGCAAAATGGAGTGGCTGAAAGGAGAAATCGGACTCTTTTGGAAATGGTTAGGTCAATGATGACTCAAGCAAATCTACCAATCAATTTTTGGGGTGATGCATTATTAACTGCTGCCTATATTCTAAATCGAGTACCCTCTAAATCTGTTTCTTCAACTCCTTACAAACTTTGGAATAACAGAAAGCCAGATCTTAGTAATCTGAAACCTTGGGGATGTGCTGCTTTTGTTCATGATTCATCTCATCAGCATGGTAAATTGGGTCCACGAGGTAAAAAGAGTATATTTATACGATACTCTGAACATTCTAAAGGTTATGTGTTCATTGGTGAACAATTGAGTGGGAGTGTAACAGAATTTGAGTCCCGAGATGTCATTTTTTTAGAAAATGAATTTCCAAGAAAGGGTGAGATAGGTCAGGAATTTTCTCTATACGAAATAGAGGAGCAAGATGATTTGATTGTTGCAAATCGTTTGGTGCATATTCCTGAACCTCCAACAGTATCTCATCCAAGTGGGAGCAAGTCAGTCGATGATGCTGAGCCAAGTTCAGCACAATCACAAATTAGGCATAGCAATCGTGCTAGAATTCCTAAACGTCATTTTCCAATTGAAAATGAATCTTACATGATTGTCATGCAAGATGAAGAAGAGCCAAGAAATATTCGAGAGGCTCTCACTTGTCCTGCTAAAGAGAAATGGATGAAAGCAATGGAAGAAGAAATGGAGTCAATGAGATCAAATAATGTTTGGGAATTGGTTGATCTCCCTGAGGGACGCAAGGCAATTGGGAATAAATGGGTTCTCAAGATTAAGCGTCTAGCTGACGGCTCAATTGAAAGATATAAGGCACGTCTTGTTGCTAAAGGATATACACAGCAAGAAGGGATAGACTATGAAGAGACATTCTCTCCTGTTGTCAGATTTACTTCTATACGATTGATACTAGCTATTGTTGCCAGTTTAGATCTAGAATTACATCAAATGGATGTTAAAACTGCGTTTCTAAATGGCAATCTGGAAGAAGAGATATATATGGAACAACCTATCGGTTTTGTTGCCGAAGGTCAAGAGCATAAAGTGTGCAAACTGTTGAGATCCATTTATGGTCTCAAACAATCTTCCAGACAATGGTACATTCGGTTTCATCAAGCAATCATATCATTTGATTTCGAAATGATTGATGAAGACCATTGTGTGTATGTCAAGAGATCCAAAGAAAAATTTGTGATTCTATCGCTTTATGTGGATGACATACTGTTGGCTAGTAACAATAAAGAGTATGTGCAAGTTATTAAAGAATGGTTATCCTTAAATTTTGATATGAAGGATATGGGTGAAGCAGCATACATTCTTGGAGTGAAGATTGAAAGAGATCGTTCCAAGAAGATGTTAGCTCTATCACAAGAGCATTACGTCAAGAAAGTACTTGAAAAGTTTCATATGCAAGACTGTAAACCCATTGATACTCCTATAGCAAAAGGCGAAGGTCTTAGTTTAAGAATGTGTCCGAAGACTCCAGATGAAAAAGCACAAATGGAAAAAGTTCCTTACTCAAGTGCTGTTGGCAGCCTCATGTATGCTATGATGTGTACTAGGCCGGATATCAGTTTCGCCGTTGGGATGGTGAGTAGATATCAAGCTAATCCAGGACAGTCCCATTGGAAAGCAGTAAAAAGAATACTTAGATATCTGAAAGGTACTGCGAATTATTCATTGTGTTTTCAAGGAGAAAATCTGCAACTCATGGGTTACGCAGATGCTGATTGGGGAGGAGATTTAGATGAAAGAAAATCTACCTCGGGCTATGTTTTCTTACTTAGTAATGGAGCTATCTCTTGGAGTAGTAAGAAACAGAGTTGCATATCCTTATCCACAATGGAAGCTGAATTTGTAGCGTTCTCAGCAGCAGTACAAGAAGCAGTTTGGCTTAAAAGATTTTTGAATCACTTGGGTTTCAGTGAGAATGAAACTAACTCAGTGTTAGTATACAGCGATAGCCAAGCAGCAATCGCTTATACAAAAGATCCCAAGTATCACTCAAAGACCAAACACATTGATACTAAGTATAACTTCGTTAGAGACATGGTGGCGAGAAAGCAAGTTTGCATGCAGTACATATCTACACACAAAATGGTGGCAGATCCTTTTACAAAGGCAATATCTAGAGATGTGTTTATTGGCCATGTTAAGTCTCTAGGGTTACGTAGATTGTAATTTTAATTTTTTGATTGAATAATATATTATGTATATTTGTTTTGTGGGATAAATGCAATGAATGCTATTTTCTTATTTTTTTATGTGATAATTGTTACATATTATTTAATACCAATATATTTAGCATAACACATGAGATATAAAATGAAAGGTATGTCAGACAGTTGATTGGCCTTCTCACACAGGCAATCGCTTCTATGTATTAGTAGAACATAGAAATGAGATTGATTTTAAGCTAAATATGATACAAGATGTGAGAGCAAGTGCTTAAAATATATATATCGCCTTGATATAGAATCAAGATGAGGTCATATGATAGTATTATGACCGAAGGTGAAATACCCACTATTTACCTTAACTGTCTTATGCCAAGTGGGAGTCTTGTTATTAGATTTATATGATAAGTAGAGTTGTGGACTCAAGTTAGATATTATGTATATCTGAACTATCACTTGTACGGTATTGAATTTTAAATTAGACATACGCTCCATAAGAAATGGAGAATAATACCGTAACATATGTTTCATACCATATGTGCAATTGACCAACAGGGTAACAGAAGATATGATCTCTTCTTCTTTGTTGTGTGAGACCCGCGAGATTAAAAGGATCTCATAGTACTCTTTGATATTTTACTAAATACTTGAAGTTTCTTTTCAATTAGTTATTTTGGAATGTTGCTAATGATCATGTATGATGCGATATAATGTAACATATCTGAATAACAATTGATTTGGAATGAAGATATTCTAGATAAAAGAAAAAGATCATTTTAGTGTTACATTAAGTTATATTCACTGGTGCACCAATTATGTTTATGTAACATAATTGTGAATATATATAAGTATGGTTGTATCATACATAAAAGAGATCCTGTAATACTTGAAAAATGTAACTTGATGATCTGGGGTACTGCATATTTACTCTACTTAGATGTTGTTATACATACCTAACAGTTGGATAACAATATATGCTCTCAAATTAAAATATGCTGGTCACGGCCTATTTCCTTGTATGAATTTTAACAGAGATAAGAGATTACGTTCTCTTAGTTTATAGCGGGTATCCCATTTTGTGCGAGTGGGAGATGTTGGATTTATTAATTAGTACACCCATTATGGGAAACCCGAATCCAATAAGAGACCCATTATGAAAGGGTGCAGACCCTTCATGAAAAGGTGCAATAATATTATATAAGCCCTATCCTTATCTCTCTTCTCTATCTGTCTGAAAAACGAATGAATAGTGACAGCCAAAATTAGAGAGAAAAGATAGAGAGCACCAAGAAGTACTCTGTTAAGAAAAGAAGGTTTTAGGCTGTGGAAAACGCAGGGCTTTCGGCTACGGCTTGTGATTCCTTGCAGAACCAGTGATACTGCTACGCTCGCAAGATCCGCTTCCGCACGAAGATTAACGGAGTAATTTGTAAGTTCTATCCGTTAATTAACAGTCAGCACTGACTGTAACTCATTTACTTATATTGAGGCGAGAGTCCTTTTGTACCTAGTATATCATTGCTGCGAGCATTGTTGGTAGTCAGCACGCTGTTCTCCATGAACGCCATGATCTGATCCATCTTTGCATTATCTGGTAACATGATATAATTCCTGTTGCTGCCCTCAGTCTGTACCCATTTATTTTTTATTTTTTCTGTAGTCTTTGTTTTACTCACCACACCAGATGACCAGAACACTGCATTGTCAAAACTTTTTGAGTTAAAAACCAGTGTAATATTCACAAATTCAAGTTAGGCACTTTCTATTTGCATGCAGGATATTGTGTAACAGCTGAAATTAAGCTAAACCATAAACCATGACTGTATATTATAACAGTTGAGAAGCAAGGCAGAGGAAGTGCCTTGGTACCGACCTTTACCAAAACCGTGAGTTGGATACACTTTCGGTAAATTGATTTCTTTCTTTTTCTTAATGTGTGGCTGAGCCGTGTGAGCTCTATTGGCTTGTGAATTTGAGATGTTGACATGAACCATTGTATTTATTGTATTTTTTATTTTCCTGTTTTGCCCGTGTATGATCTTGACTTGAAGAACATAATTCTGTTCTTGGTACCATTGGACTGTTTTTGTTATCTTATAATATATTCCGTTGCAACGCACGGATACGATACTAGTTTTATATTATATATTTGAATTACTTGTGAATTATTTAGTACGATTCGTACCGATTGGGCTGGGTAAAAAATAAATGAACAGAATGGGTATATTTGTTTGGTACATTTCGTACCAATTGGTGAAAAAAAAACCAAAATATTACAAAAAAAATAATATCCTTCTGAGACCGATTTTGACCCTATCAGTGACCGCCTGATCGGTCTCTAATGGTCTTCAGTCACGTCATCATATAGTATCAGTGACGGATCTCATCGGTCGCTAAAGGAGTATCTGTGACCGATTTATAACCCTTCAACGACCGGTGACATCATCGGGGAGGGTATCAATGACGGAGCAACTGCGACCAGCCCTTCTGCAACCGATATACCCTTCTGTGACCGATTTGACCGGTTGCAGAAGGGTCATTTTGCTGTAGTTGAAGAAACAAGAAAAACAGAGCAACAATTATAATAGGGGGTTAGTGATGCTAGGTTATGGTCGTTTTCCCAAGTCCAATGCTACAATTAGTCAATTACGATGTAACACACCTCTTATGTTATTTTGTAGGAATGTATAACTGCTGTAGCCTGTAGCTAAGCACCTTAGAGAAATTACTTAATATATAATTGTTTAGCTACAACTGTTATTCCCATGCACAAAAATAGCAGCAAAGAGCTATTAATTAGAAAAATCTTATGAAAACAATAATGCATCTTAAGAAGTTTTCACTAAGAATGTTGTATACCACGAAATTCTAGTTCTAACTTCTAAGAGCAATATTGAGATAAATATTTAGCAATATCTACAATAGAATATCGACACTAACTTCTTTTTGCTATATATGGTGGAGTATTCAAATTATATATACTCATGTGATAATTTTGTGTCATATCATTTGTTATTCCTTTGTTGAATGCGTTATTTTAATATAAAAAAAATATGATGATTAATATATATTATTTCGTATCATTTTTATTTATGGCACATTAATTATGATTAATTTTATTAATGTTGTTTTGTATCATTTTTTATATATTTACGGCACATTAATTATATAATAATAATAATAATCTACATGTCATCTTAATTATCATCTACATTGAAAAATTATAATAATAATATAATATTATCAATCTCTACTTCTTAGTAAAAGGATGTTGAGCTCTGAGAAATTTAAATTGAAAGTTATATTAGAAACGTTAGGTCTTGATACTTGCTGGTATTTATACCGACGTTGCAAATTATTAATATTCATACTTCTAGGAGACACATTATATATATATATATTTTTTAAAGTTGAGAACATTACTTTTCTTATAGATTGCAAAAATATTAATAGAACAAAAAAGTAAAAAAAAAAAAAATGAAAAGATAACCACAACAAAATAATTAAAAGAATGTGCTCCTACAATATAAAGTAATGTGCCAATATGTAACTTCTCAGACCAGAACAAACACACTAATATAAAGTAACTAAATCTGAAAATATTAAGTTCATTTTTTTTTATCAAAGTAGATGTCTTGAACTATTGTCATCAATATTTTCTTGAAAGTAAAAAACAAAAATACAATAATATAATACTTTTGTCATCAATTTTTGGAGGATATATCCATTTCATACCTTTCCAAAATTCAAAGTTGATATTGGGCTTAGGTTAAGGGTTATATCGCAAAACTCATTTTAGTTATTTAAATAGCAATATTGGGCTTCTCATAAATTTAAAAGAGAAAGAAATGAATGCTAACCTCATTACAGTTTTTATTTAAAATGATGATTATATTGAAAAATGTATTTGTAGTTATTTTGGAACTATAAATCATTTTTTTCTTATTGAGATAAATTTGATGTGTTCTCTAATTACAAGAAGAGTATGTGAATAATATTTAATTAATTAAATTATTTTGGTCAAAACTAAAATGTCTTGATTCGTAAGTCATTCTTCATGCATTTAAATAATTTGTTAGCAAGATATATATTTGATGAATGCTACATAAAATATGTGTTTAATTACATGATAATTTTTATTCATGTCATTAGTAATTTTGGAGAGGAGGAGGCAATTGATACTCTTACTAAAAATATGTCATAGAATACATGATCAAATTTGAAATGTATTTGATATTTTATTTCGGAGTTATGTACAATTAATTATCTCCACTAAAATTAATTGCTGACGGTGAATACAAATAATATATTGTTAAGCTCTAAGGCTATCGTTTGCTCTCATTATTGACTAATATATGATAAAGAAATTAAATAAAAAATAACTACACTTAAATAAAATAATATAAAAAAAATTCAATCTCTGTTGCAACGCACGGACACTTGACTGGCTCGCAGTGGACTAAGACTAAAAGGCCCAATTATTACAGACCTCTTTTTCTTTGACAGTAAATAATAGCCCAATTTAGAACCAGCCCATTGAGCCCAAGAGGTATTTTGTGTTGATCTCAAGAACTGAACTTGCAGTTTTTTTTTACTTAAAGAGCTGGTTAAGTGCTGATTTGTTGGCAACAAAGAAAGTTCACATTGCTATTTTTTTTAAATAAAATTTTGAGGCGGGGAAAATTATGTGTTTCAACTGTTTTACTAAAATTTGATTATGCTCCAGGTTTCCTGAATTCGTCTCTGCTGCTAGTCTGGTTTTGCATATTGGACCAATCTTGGGAAAACGGCCCATTACTGGAACTCCGGAACCTATTTTTTTATTTGGGCCTGATTCTTTCTTGGACTGTGTTCAGGCCCGCTACAGATGGCAGGGCTGTTATTTCAGAGAGCGAAAATTTTTAATTCTGTAATTTCTCAAATTTAGTTTGAATGTGTCAAATTATCAAGCACAAAAATTCTCCTTGCTTTCAGTTTCGTCTCCTTACTCGAGTTGTTCATTTGTGAGAGCGGAGATGCAGACTGTTTATTTATATTTTATTTTTTTGACAGTAAATTCAGTAGTGATTTTATTAATTTAAAGTGTTACAAATCAGTTGTTACATAAAATTAGACAAGAAATGTCTTAGAAAATACTCAGTTGTAAACAAACTAAAAACACACAGTGGTATGTGCATTATGTAGGCACAATTTTGATAAACCTTGCTTGATGAAAATGATAGGAGTCTAGTGATTTTTTTCTCTATGCATAAAATTGTTCTACTGGCAGACTTCATATTAGAAGGTGCTGGATCAAATCAGACCGAGAACTGAATCAACCGGGTCAGGACAATCACCACTCAGAAGTCCTAATGGAGGCATTGAATCAAATCGGATCAGAAACTGAATCAATTAGACCGGGATAATTACCACTCAGAGGTCCCAATGAAGAGTTACCAGTAGGGGTGTTCATTGGGTCCGGTTTAATCGGTTTTGGACCGAACCGAATTAGATCGGTTCAAACGGTTCGGTTTTTTCGGTTTAATGGTTCGGTTCGGTTTGATTTTTAAAACCGAATTATAACTTCGGTTAGGTTCGGTTTGAAATTTTCAAAACCGAAATAACCGAACCGACCGAACTTTTATATATTATGTATTTGATCCGAACCGCCTCGGTTTATTTCTTAATACCTCGGTCTATTTCTTAATCAATTGCTTTAAATACTTTGATTTATTTTTTAATATCCCGGTTTATTTCTTAATACCCCGGTTTATTTCTTAATATACTTCGGTTTATTACAAAACAATTGCTTTAAATAAAAAAATTAATATATTTCGGTTTGAACCGAACAAACCGAATAAAACGAAATAAAACTTCGGTTCGGTTCGGTTCGGTTGCAATACTAAATCGGTTCGGTTCGGTTCTATTTTGAAAACCGAATTATAACTTTGGTTTGCTTGAAACCGAACCGAACCGATGAACACCCCTAGTTACCAGTGTGGGAAGTAGAAAAGAGAGGGAGAAGAGGAGGAGAAGAAAAAAAGCACATAAACAAACCCCAACACAAATAACCAAAACAGGCAACAAACATATAAAGTAACTATATGTACAACTCGTTCCACCAGCTCTTCTATTGCCAAAGAGGGGAAGAAGCTCAGGAGAAGAGAATAAAAAGCAAACTGCTTGTCTTGGAGAAGAAAAACTCCCAGAAGGACAATGTGAAGAGCGATGACCAAATCCACGAAGCAGAAGTACCAAGAAACGGTAACCAAATCGATCCGCTAGATGGAAGCACCAGCTCGAACGATGACAAAGCCATGAGCGGTGGCCAGATCCACTAGGCGGAAATACCGAAAACGGTGGTCCGATCCACCAAGCAGAGGCACCGGCTCAAATAGAGAAAGTGAATAGAAAGGAGGTGTGTATGAGGTGGGGGAGCTTGGATCGCCAATGGCGGAACCAAATCCACACATGATAGACAGTTTTGGATTTTGAAATACATCATCAGACTCATATATAGTTGGTTTGTGTCTAAATTTTGCCTACCCATGAATTATGATTTTGCTTATCCTGACTGAACCTAAATCACATGCTTAAAATTATTATTTTGAGCTTAAAATTGGATGGAAGTATTAAATCGTTTTGAGCTAGATAATTGAAATGCTTGTAATATATATTGGTAAAAAATAGTTGATCCTTATAAGATTTTTGTTTGTTAATATCTTGCATTGCGTCTCGATTAATTTTAATTCAGTTTGATAGTTTTCCTAGCTAGTACGAAAGTTAATTTAACTTGACGTTTTTTTTTTATCGAATTGTTTGAAAATAAAAGAGATCTCCATTAAAAAGAAAAGTTGCGTCGACAATATTAGTTGTAATAATAATAATAATAATAATAATGATGATGATGATGATGATTACGATAATAAAATAAAATGTTTAGTCTCGTTTTTTATTGTCTAGTTTGAACAAATTTGGTGCCTCCCTGCCCCCCCCAGGAAGTCGGAATCGTATCCTCTGCGGAGTTAAAAAGTGCGGAGTTCTGCAGTTCTTTTAATCTTGTCCATTCGCTTTGATCAGACAGACCAGATCAGATCTTGCCCGAATTGAAAAAAAATTCCCAATGAATTTAGATCTGATCTAGTCCGTCCGATCAAAATGAACATACCAGATTAGAAAAACCGTAGAACTCCGCAGAGGATACGATTCCATAGGAAGTCATGATCTCTATACAAGTGTTTAAACCTATATAAGGCAAGGAGTATTGAAATTATTTGCCTATAAAGCAATGAAGAGGTGATAATAACACATTATTTCAAATACCATGCCCTTCTGGTATTAGCCTTTTGTAATGTTAAATTGTATTAGTTTTTGACGGTGTTAAAATTGCATGCGGAAGTGCTAGAAAGTTAAACTTGTGAAATTAATGAATTGGAAGAAAATTCAAATTCCCATGCCATGTGGAATTCCTTTTAAACACCTGTCACATAAACAGAATTTGATTAGAAATTCTTTTAGGAAAAAAAAAAAAACGCAGGCAATGTACGACGTGTTCCGTCAACAATCTAAGATTCAAAGATTTGAAGAGCCGCTAGCTTGTGGATGTCTTTCCTGCATTTAATGATTGTTTTGAAGCAAAATTAAGAGCCACTTGGCAAATTTGAATGGAAGGATGAGAATATGCACGTTTCCAAAGTCATGTTTTTTTTTTTTTTAAATATTATCACCGTCGATCCCTTTTCTTAGACTGGTAGCGTATCATGTTCAATAATTGCATGTTGGTTGGGGAATGATGAGTAGGGCTGTCAATGAGCTAGCTCGGACCGAGCTGAGTCTTAGCTTAACTCGTTAATTCTGGATCAAGCAAGCTGGATTTAGGACTTTCAAGCTAAAACCTCAGCTCAAACTCGTGACGAGCCAGCTCGAGCTAGCTGACAAGTTGGCTCATTGGGTCTGGCTGGACCTTGTTTTAAGAAGAAAATAAATTTTACAATTTTTTTGGACCGAGCTGGACAGTATAAAATGCACACAAATTCACAAATTGATGCATAGCCGAGCTAACGAGCAAGCTAGGCCCCAGCTTGAACTCGTTAATTCTGGACCGAACTAGTAGCGAGCTGGCTCATTAATAGCTCTGTCCAGTAACGTGCGAGCCACAAACTACGAGCTTTTTTTGCCACCCCTGATGATGAGTGCCAAAAACCGAAAAAACTTAAATTAAATTAAATCTGTGTGCTGAGAAAACTAAAATGAGAATGATATATGACACAGGTGACAAATTGAATCTACGTACGCATCGTAAACAGGACATAATATTATCACATGTACAATTGGTAACATCAAAAGTCATATCAGCAGAAGAGAAAAGCTCTATACATTAATTAGACACAAAAAGTTTTGTTATTTAAACAACATGCATAATTAATAAATTAATCACACGATATACTATAGATATATATATTCTATAAAAACGGAAAAAGAAGATGAAATAACACATCAAGTTGATCATAGAAGTTTTAGTCAACAATTAGTTAGTAAACAACCGATACAGATTGTCCCTGGACTATTTGTATCGGCTGTTTACTAACAACCGATGCTAATAGTGGATTTTTGTATCGGTCATTTATAAGACCCGATTCAGATACGTATTAGTATCGCATATTACAAAAAACAACTACTAATAGGCCGATACTTATGTGTGTTTTTCCACTAGTAGCATGTCCACAAATACCTACATGATAACACCAAATTAATTTTCTTTTATAAATTAATGGAGACTTATATGTTCCTCTTTAATCTGTGTTTATGAGTTTATGTGAACATGAATCCATAATTTATTGAAAATTGTTTGAACACTTCACCACTTAAAACTGGTTAATATGTAAAAGTAAGAGGAGCAAAATGCAAATAAATATAAAATGTAGCTTGCTAAGTCTCTCTTGTAATTTATTATAATCATTAAATGAGGAAGTGCTTGATGGCTAATTAGGTGCCAAGTGTAACACCGTCCATGGAAAATGGCAAACCCTTGAAAATAACACCAATAATTTCTACTAATAATTGTGGCTAATCTTGAGATCGATTCATGGTATATTAGTATATATACCCAAGCCACAAATTAATCTGCATGCTGTAGTCTTGCTTAAATTCTTGAAATTCTTAGCCTCTTTCTAAGTTACTAATACCAGCATATACACCACAAATTAATTTGTAATAATTAATACTGTTTACCACACACCTAACTCGTTGATTGCGCGCGCGCCAAGATTTCGGACACAGCTAAACCTGACAAGGACTTGAATCCAACAAATTGGTTTTTTACATCTATCAAATTAACATCTTTCAAGCACTGAAGTACATGTGTTCAGGGGTGGATCTACTGTAGAACATGATAGGGAAACTAGGGGTAGGGGTGTCAATGAAAACCGTTTACCCATTTATCCTATCCGTATCGTATTCAATAAGACGGGTATGGGTAAAGTTTTTTTTTCGTTAGTTTATTGAGTATGGGTATGGGTAAAGATTTTTTTTCGTTAGCTAAACGGGTATGGGTACGGGTAAAGGCTATTTCGTACCCATTGGTGAACGGGTAATTATATAAAATAAATTTCATATAGATATATAAAATAAATTTCATATAGATATATAAAATAAATTTCATATAGATATATAAATATTATATTCAATTTATTCAATTTTATGTGTCTCATCTAATTGTATCAACGTTAATCTATGAAAAAATGTATGCATTTTGTTGTAAGATGAATATTATATTAAACATATTATTTTTTTTTATTTGAATGTTTTATTATTTAATTAACTAATTGAATTTTGAATTTGTTAGAAGAGATATTTGTATTTTTTGTTTTTTTATAAAAAATTTATTAGTTAGAATTTATTGCATATTTATATTTTGATTTTTATATTAGTAATTGTGATTGTATATGTATGACATGATGAGTTTTGATGGTATATTTGTAAAAATAATAAAACTATTATATTAGTATTATTCGTTATTCACCCGCTACCGTTTCGTTACCCACTAATTTTAACGGATACGGGTAGGGTAGGGTAAGGCAAATTCTTAACGGGTAAGGGTAGGGTATGGGTAAGGTCAATTCTTTGTGGATATGGGCATGAAAATGCTTCCACCCTACCCGTATCGTACCCATTGACACCCCTAACTAGGGGTGTACATCGATTCGGTTTGGTTGAAACCAAACCGAACTAGGCAAACCAAAGTTATAGTTTAGTTTCAAAAATAGAACCGAACCGAATCGAACCAAACCGAACCAAACCAAAGTTTTATTTCGGTCTGTTCGGTTCAAACCGAAATATATTAATTTTTTTTATTTAAAGCAATTGTTTTGTAATAAACCAAAGTATATTAAGAAATAAATCGGGGTATTAAGAAATAAACCGGAATATTAAGAAATAACCGAAGTATTTAAAGTAATTTATTAAGAAATAAATCGGAGTATTAAGAAATAAACCGGGCAGTCCGAACCAAATTCGTAATATATAAAAGTTCGATCGGTTCGGTTATTTCGGTTTTGAAAAATTTCAAACCGAACCGAACCAAAGTTATAATTCAGTTTTAAGAAACAAATCGAACCGAACTATTAAACCGAAGAAACCGAACCGTTCGAACCGATCTAATTCGGTTCGGTCCAAAACCAATTAAACCGGACCCAATGAACACCCCAAGGGCAACTGCTCTATTCTGGAAACTCAAAATTAATTTACAAAGATTGAGTTTTGGGTCTTTATCCTATCCTGAATAGTTGGTTATCTAAATGTTATGGAGTAAATTATGTTAGAATACTATTTTGTTGTTTTTATTATTATTTTTTATCTAGTACCTAATTATCTAATGGGTTTGAATCCGATTATCTATTTAAACCCGATTCAATAATTTCTTACCCTACCCTGGTCAGAATCTTGCATCCGCCCCTGCATATATTCTTGTAATTCCACATTTTAAATATGCAATAAACTTGAGATGGGCGACAGCACTGGCACAGCTGGTTAGAAGAAAAGTTCTAAAACTATAGTTATCTAAATGTTGAGAGTTCAAGCCTCTCTCATGACCTCGCACTTCTGCGAAGCTTTTTAAAAAAAAAAATACAATAAACTCTAATAATTATGCAGCATCATATTCATATCTCTTGATTAAAAATAAATTAAAAATTTACCAAAATATATCTAATCATGCATCAAATAACAGGCAATGAAATACAGGACCTTACAATTTAAATTTAACACCAATAGAAGAATTTAATTAATCGACGTCATTGATGTCTTATAGAAGATTTTGTGAGCTTAATTTTAAGAAACTTCAACTGAACTATAATACAGTCTCAAATTTCTATTGTTCAACTATTCATTGGATGAATAACTCTAAAGTTAAATTTCAAAAAATCACATCTAGTATGGTTGGGTAAAACATTATCGTCATGTGAGAGATTACAGATTTAAAATCGGTACTTACACCGAAAGGAGTTCGAGACTTTGATCCTCATCTCATACTTAAACAAAAAAAGATAAAAAAAAATCACGCTGCCCACAATTTGCTGGTGCTAGATTAATTTGCTAGTCCTAATTAAATTTGAAGACAATTTTGCAGATATATTTTATGTATTATATCTACCATTATTTTGCTTAGAGATGACCATATTTAAGGTTCCAAGCAATAATTTAGGCGCATGCGCATACACACATTTATTAGCCGGCCAATAAAAAATATCATAATTCTATGGCTGATATTAATATAAAAATGTATACAGGCTGCTCCCGATCAACCCCAAAAAATCTACCAAACTATAAATTTAAATTTACACATACATGGTGCCTAATTAAAAGAATCAAGTATAAGTATATTGACTGTAACATAGCCGTTTTTTCTAAGAAGAAATGCGGGAGTCTAACCTCCCAGATTCCATTAAACTATAACATAGCCATTATAAGTAGTAAATCGAAAAGGTAATTATGCTACTATGGATAGGCTAAGGGCTTGTTTGGCCGTCCCACTGTTTTCGTGAACTGAATTTTTTTATTCTCACGAAAACAATATTTTTCAGTTCAATTCCTGTGCCTATGTCCATTCTCAATGGCCTACCAAACATGTCCTAATGATTCTTTCTCTTAGGTTTTGATCAAAATATTTTTACATCATCACAATCAATTGCATTTGAGAACCTATCCGATATGTTATTTTATCTTTCATTGTTGGTTCTTTTATGGCTTTTCTAAAGGAACATTAAATGTTAGTAAGGTTCCAAGTAATTTTCCACCAATTTCTTTCACTGGTCCCATCAACCTACAATCATTGAGTAATGAGGTTAACCTTTCTTATAAATTATCATTAGAATTAAATAAATGATACGAGTTTGAGCTCATTAATAAGTTTAATTTGATCACTATATATGTTTTAGATGACAAATTTAAATTATTGATTTCCATATATATATTTTAAGAAACATTTATGTTCAAAATCTTTCATATTTTAAGTTAATTTTGTATATGATCAAACGATGAATTACTTTAAAGCGTTTATGTTTTAAGTTTTAACACAGCTCCATACCTCTTAATCTCATACAAAATAAAATTTTAAAATTTAAAATTTAGAATCTAAACACTTTAATTATTAACTTGGTAAGACCAACGATACAGGTCCCCCCTCTCCCTCGCTCGATTCTATCTCTTTGAGCAAAGAGGAGAATGAGAATCAGGGAAGGAAGTCGAGCCGATTGGAGTTGAGAATGCAGTATTGTCGGAGCTCAGAACGTAGAGCCCTCATCGATCTCGATCGGAGTGCGATGGTTGATAGATTCCATCGTCAGAGCATGGCAGTGGTCGAAAGAACGGATACGGTCATGGAGCGAGATGGAATTAAGGTATTAGAGTGATTATGAGAGTATATATTAGTAGGATATATTAGAAGAGTATATCTAGAAATTTAGAGGGTGATTAAAGTAATTTTGAGTAATTTAGAAATTTTTTTGAGAATAAAAAAGTAGATCTAGGAATTAGAGTCGTTTGACTCGTTGTAAATACATTTTTTATCAATTGAATTGTTAGTAGGCAGTCACTAATCTTAAAAAAATAAGACCAACAATACAGGTTCATTAATCCAAGCTGATTTAATAAATTTATAAATTAAATTCACTAATTTCATAACGAGCTTAAAGTTCATAATAACTTTATTTAATATTTTAATTTGTCTCTAACTAATGTTATAAATTAACAGAATTCTGAAATGAGCAGTCTAGCTAGCAAAAGATCAACAAACTGATAAATAATTTTAGCAAGGATAGATAAGAAAAAACTATAGAAAGTGCTAAACAAACTGATATTGCTGTGTGTGATGATTAAAAATATTATTTCTCAAAGTTTGTATACTATTAATAACATTTGTAGCAATAATAATGAAGTATCTTTAGTTTCTGAAAAACCATAAAGAATGTTTTTTTTTTAAAATAAAACCGGTTTTCTGACGCTTAATTTTTTAGGCTTGACATTGTTAATTGTCCAATATTATTTATAATTGTTTTTTATTACATAGTTTTAATGCAAGGGGTACAAGTCCGATTTAATCGCCGTTTTTTTATAATCTTAAAGTCGGAATATCCTTATAAAATTAAGAAATTAAGTTGTAATAAAAGTATTTCATAACTGCATTATGCAATTACATATGCCAGGTAATGATTTACGAAGGAATTTAAGCTCACCCAAAATCTAAATTATTAGCTTTAAATGATTTTAAATCGTTCAAATCGATTTACTTCATGTTGATGTGCCTATCTGCCAAAATGTTAAGTTCATTTGGCATAAAATATGGTGATTATTTAATGTATTTATTTTTCAACTAATTATTTTATTTTATATTAAACGGACTCAGAAAATTATAAATTTGACAAATAAATATATCACTCGTTAATTAAATTGATTTAAATAGTTTTGAATTCGTCATTTGAAACAAATATGGACAATTTTTAAAATTAGACATACAAATCACTTTGATGAGCTTAAGCTCATGGAGGTTTCCTTGTTAGTCATGACTTGTAAGCTAATATTTGAAGAAGTCAAATGTTTAAGTCGGTCTTTTATAAATTTTTAAATAATGTTCACATTTCAATGTCATTAGTGTTCATCTTAAAATGTAGTACTCATTTAATCATTTTGTGTTTCTGATCTTGAAAATTTTCTTAAGAAATTTTCAGGAATAAAGTTCGTTTCCTTCATGCTTTTGTGGTTGTAATTTTCACGTTTTGTATTGTTAATGTTTCACTAATTTTGGTCAAAAGGGGAAAAAACATTTTGATTATAAAATTTATAGACTAAATTTTGTCAATTTATTTTTATCTCTTAATGGCTATGTAAACAAAGGCGAAACCTTTAACCTATTAATTTTCTAAGTACATGCAATAAGTTGATATGAAACGTATTAATATATTTAATTATTTCTTAATAATGCTCAAAATTAAAAAAGAAAACTAACATTTAACGCCAACATGGAGTCCCCAAAAACAAATGTAGCCAAATTCTGGTAAAGGTTGATTAAAAGAGCAAGTGTTCAGTTTGTTGTAGCCCTCAGAACAAGAATTAATAAAGGCCACTTCTATATCCTATCTGATCTAAGCATCTAATAGTTTATTATTATTATTTTTTGTTTTTTTTTGTAAAAGTGAAATTTCACATTTTTTTTTTCATTACGAAACCAAATCCATACAAAACTGTACATTGTATCAAAATATATACTTATTCTAAACTAAAAAAACAACATCAGACTAGAACCAAAATTTACAAACAAAGAAACATAAGAAAATTCACTAATCAATTACTAACAACAATAACGCTAGGGGAAAAGGAAGAACTAGTATCGACCAAAGACCAATCATGAAACAACAATCTAGATGTCTTATCAATGGCCTCAGAAAGATCTCTATCATCATATTCATCGAACCTAAGAGTAGGATATGAATCCACGCTGACATGTGAATCCAAATCCGAGAGAACTAACATGGGGACTATCTACTAATTATAAGTGACAATGGACACGTCCATTGATGAGCAAACGGAGATGAGGATTACTATTTTGGCAATAAACAAAACAAAGATGCTTAGGAGCTCTGATACTATGAATAGTATGATATTGATCCGATAATATCCGCACACTAAAAACATTAATTCTTTAATTGCTTAAATGTCCGAAGTTTTCTTGCTCGTGTTATGCAAACTGCTGGAAATTATTTGGAAATTTACGAAGGTCCTACAACATCAATGACAGAAATCCAGTACAAAATTTGCATGGATAACCTTGATTTTAATTTCTTTCTCCGAATTGGTGTTAAGTATCCGAGATTTCATAGATAGTTGAGGAGGATTTGAATGTCTTTATTTTTTCTGCTCCTATCATATTTCTATTCTTAAAATTTAAAATTCAAATGTGTAAATGAAATAGTTAGATATGATCTATTTTATTTTGTCTATGAACGCGTAAAAAATCATGACATTTCGATTTTGTTTTGATTAGTTTGAAGAGCTTGCAAAAATGCACTGATGTGGATAAATTATGAATGTTAATTTTTAAACTTATTGATTCATATAAAATCAAAATAAAAAAGTGATCATTTTTTATATAATTACTTTTGGCAACAAATAATCTCAGTTTAATGATAGATGGACGCAGGGGCGAACCTATGCACAATTTTTTTTTCTAAAAATAATTGTATTTCTATCTGATTTTTATATAATGTAGAGTAAAATGTCACGATTACTATAAAATTCTCATCATGAAAATTTTATATTATTGACCATCATTCACGTTTGATTCCCATAGTATGAAATTTCTAGCTCCGTCCCTAGATGGAAGGAGTTAATAGCTAGGGTGTCATTTGTCGGTCTCAATTTTAATGCGAAAATTTATTTAAAATGTGAATTTTATAAAATTTCAAATTTGTACAAATTATAATTTATAAATGATTCATTCTTAATGAAAAAAACTGTATAAGTTTTACACTTAATAAATTTCAATCATGTTTAAATCTTGTTAGATTAATTGTTGATAAATGTCAATAAATTACAAATTCAGATTATACAGTATTCACTTTGAATTTGTCAAAGTGTGAGTCATATATAAATTTTAATTTATATATGGTTCACACTTTTGATATTCTGCACAGCAAAATCAATGATGACACATCAAAATGCATGTCTGTGGGCTTAAGCATATGAAATTAGAGGAGGAATTTAATTACATTATTTTTGTAATTTCAAAATTCAAACAGTCGATCCGAACCGTTCAACATGATCTTCATACTAAAATTTGTCTGGAGACCAAATTTTACATTTTTTTAAATTATTTATTATTATTTTAGAATTTTTGAAAATCGTTATTTTTCAGTGGTCCAAAATTGTCTAAAAACAATAATTTTATACGCATTTTAATAAATACTGCAAAAATAACTTATAAACATATGGTAGTCACCACCAAGTTTCTCAAAACAAAACAAAACAAAAGAAATTGGCATTCATCAATCTCTGTGTAATTTTCACATTTCAACGTTATTAGTGTTCATCTGAAAATGTAATGCTCATATTTGATATTCCTAAACTTCATATTTTATTTAAGCAGCCTTTTTTTTTTATGATAATGTTATTTTTTATTGTTAATGCTCACATTTTATATCAATGAAGTTTAATAGTTATACTATGATTACTATTCTTAGTTATTATTCATTTTTATGGTAGTAATTTTCGCATTATTGTTAATGTAAAATGTTTTGGTGATAAAACGATGTCTATAAAATAAAATTTTTAATTTAATACTTTAGATATATTATATACTTGTGTTCATAGATAATTATATCATTTCATCAAGAACTAATAAAACAACGGATTAAATTTTGTTAATTCTCTCATATTTTGATGATTATCGCGATGAAATCAAAATCCTCTGTGCATATAATTAAGTTGATATAAATAACTTCAATAATTTAAGTTTATCAAATTATATAAAATAAAAATTAACACATTTGATACCAAACACTAATTCCCTTATTAACAAATAGTGTCAAATTCCGTTAAAGCTTGTACTATTTGTGTCTATAAATTTCTAGTTGAAAATATTTCTTTGATTTGACAAAACATTGTTACTCATTAAGGGCATGTTCGACTAACGGTAGGAATAGGAATGAGATTTGAACTAATTTTTACTGTACTGGTGGAAAAAAATCAATTGAACTGATTTTTTTTTCCCACGAGCATAGTACCATAGCCGAACAGATCCTAAGATTATCAAGTTAAAAAGCACATTGATAAAAGGAGATAGGAGTAGGTCCAATGGGCATCGGACCTACTTTTAGATTCAATTAGCTCTAACACCGTATGATTATCATCTAGATCTATGCGCACAGAAATTGAAACATACTTGCACCCACCGATTTTAATTAGTTCGCACGAATCTTAATGCAGATCAGATGGTTAGTACACCCATCGAACCATAGTAGGTGCGATGGGCATCGGACCTACTCTCAATTCTGATAAAAGATGTTTGGCAAAAGAAACACAGAGATGCTTATGAGATCTGATAACCTGATACTTGCCTTCGAAAAAAAAAAAGTTAAATAAAAAGATAACTTTTTTTTTAGTAAAAGAAAAAAAGATAACATGATACTATGATGATAATATCCTTAGTTCCGTACACAATGAACAGGGTTACAGGCGAAGAAAAGCTGACATTAATTGCGCATTATATTCCATGTTCTCCTGCTCATACTAACCTACTATTAAATGTGTGCGTTAAATTATTTGAAAACATACGAAGGTCTTTTATAGAAAAGATCCAAACACACATCAACGTCCGGCGACAAGTATTCCACAAAATTTGCACAAACAACCTTAATTAATTTTAATTTATTTCTGCGAATGGGTGTGAACTGTGAAGAACTTCCCCACTGGTATTTTCGCTCCGTCTCTTTATCTTACAGCCAATCTCTCATTATATATCCCTCAATTATTTGCGCCTCTTTAAATTCTTCATCTCTCTCTCCCATTTCTCCAAACACATCCCCACAAACCAAGAACCAACAAACAGCCTGAACCCCCCTATTAAAAAGAAATATTAAAAAGGTGAAAACATGGCAACCAATGACCCACAGACTCCAACAAAACGGCTATGGCAAGTACTTCAAGCCGTGTACTATCTCCTTTACAAAGGTATCTCCAAGCAGTGGCTCTCTCTAGAACTCCACCTTCTCTCTAAGCGGGGCCGCCTCACTGCCAAGTCGCTTAAACGTATCACCGACCATCACCCGTCAACCCGCAACGCAAAGCACTACATGTCGGTACTCTCCTGCCGATCCATGGACCCCGCTACTGCTGTCTATGTGCCGAGAGAAGTCGAGTTCAGTTGCAGCGACACCCCTCTCTACAATGTCTTAAAACCGAAGCTCTTTCGCCGGAGCAACAAGCGGTCCCTTACATCAAGTTATAGAAACGATGAGGTGTCGAGTGTGATGAGGATATTCGATGTGCTTGACATGGGGAACCAAGATGAGGAGGTCGAGTCGGTTGCATCACCGTCTCCTTGGATCAATTGGGAAACACCGGTTGGGACGCGACAACTCAGAGTCACCGACTCGCCATTTCTGACGGAAGAAGAAGGGGAAAAGGAAGCGGGTGTAGTCGACAGGAATGCCGAGGAATTTATTGCAAGGTTTAGAGAGCAATTGAGGTCACAACAGCATGGTTGGAGGTATTATTAGAATTTTTAGGAGGTGTTTAGGTATGAATTTAATTGCGCAATGGTTGGGCATTTCAATTTTTTTCCCTTTTTTTTTCCCCGTTTGATTTTGTGATAATAATTCATGACTTGCGCAAGTGATGAGAGGAATGCATGTGGAGAAAAATAGTAATCTTGTTAGTTTTTTTGTCTGTTAATTAATTGTGTTTAATTATTCGTGCAGAGAGAGATTATATTTTGTGTTCTTATTTTACTATTTTGAATTATATTTTTGTGTTCGAATTGATGATCGCCAATTCACACGCACTGTGATAATATTGCGTCGTTATATTAGATCGTGCAATTGGCTTAATACTCATTTATATTCTATATGCTGTTTTTTCATGAATCTTTTTTGAAATGTGTATGTTTTTTTTTTAGTGAATTGAAATATGTATGTACAGGGTACAGCGTACTGGTGTAACTTGTAATACATGCAAGTATATAGTGCAAGTATGATAATGAATCATGTATCAGGCATGTTGCTTTCCGCAAAGACGGTTGGGGTACGGTACTACCTCTGCCACCTCTGACATTTGTGTCCCTTGTAAAAAAGAATATATCAGTTTCATTTCTGTTAAGACATTGATTTGCTGTGTCGGTAACGGGAATTCGTATCCTCTGCGTTAACTCAAAAAGGAATTTTTTGAGTTAATACATCTGAACCATCTGATTCGCATTAAGATCCGTATGGACAAGATATGCACTAATTTTGAAGAATCTTGTGTTAAAATCAAACAACCGGATTGACTTCTTTTAAAATCAGAGGATACGTGTTCTTGGTAGAATTCGTATCCTCTACATTAACTCCAAAAGAGAATCGTTTGAGTTGATAACTCAATATTGCTATGCAAGGTGATCTTTTGGTGCCAAGAGCAGTTTGGGTCCGATGTCCATCGGACTCAAATTTGAGTCTGATTGGCTTCATAACCGTCCGATCCACTTGAAGATCAATACGTACTTATATTAAGACAAATGCACACAAATATTAAAATAAGGCGCATGAATCTTAAAGCCGATCGGATGGCTATGGAGTCCATCGAATTTAGTTTGAGTTCGATGGACATCGGACCCAAACTGCTCTATTTGGTACCACCACAATGACCCAAGTAGGTAATTCTAGGTTTCAAGAAACCGGAGTACCACTGAGTTCATCTTTCCA
Source organism: Carex arenaria (assembly GCA_964058825.1). NCBI lineage: Eukaryota > Viridiplantae > Streptophyta > Magnoliopsida > Poales > Cyperaceae > Carex > Carex arenaria. Next base: position 774,429 of record CAXKVW010000402.1, on the reverse strand, counting down.
GTAAATAAAATCATTAATTTTCATAAAGAAAATATCATATATTTCTCTTAAAAATATTAATTGACTTGAACAAGCATTTAATTTGGAGTTGGATTACAGTGTGTACACGGAACGACTGTAATTATTCGGATCTATATTTGGAAAAAATAGTGGGAATGTAGATACTCATAATTTATAGCTTTCTATGAAAAAATGTGCATATCAGAATTATATTCAATTCGAAATATTTCGGAGCAGATGCTTATGCCTTTGCATAACAATGTCAAATTATCGAAATTTCTATTTGTGCAACTTATATTTCAGTTTAAGGAGGGATCTATTTACATTATTTTTTGGTGACATAAAATTACATCATACGTTTTTAAAGTTCAAACAGTTGATTCAAACCATTCAACATATTGGATATATTAAAATGTGCCTGCAGATCAAAATTTATATATATATATTTTTTATTTTTTTACTATTTATTACGATGGGAATTCAATGATCTGAAAACACAATCATTTTGTAAAATACTTAATAAATAGTAAAAAAAATTGAAAAAAAAAATGTAAAATTTGGTCTCTAAGCACATTTTAATATGGAGATCGTGTTGAACGGTTTGAATTGACTGTAAAAACTTTAAAAATAGATAGTATAATTTTGTGTCACTAAAAAATAATATAAGTGATCCCTCCTCTTGAAATATTATCATAACATATATATATTTATTAACATGAATACTAATATAAGTAAGTTTTTAATCAACTTTATTATTTTAAGATCCTTATTGTTATTATATGTGCGCTAATTTTAGGTTCCACATAGGTATTGGAGTTTATATTCATTATTGTATTTGTATTATATCTATCGTAAATGTAAAGTCAATTATAAACTATGATATATAAGGATTGGTCACGCAAGTTTAATCTGTTTTTTTGTAGCAATTGAATTTTTTTATTTGTTCCAATCATTCATTCTGTTGTTTTTTTTTCCCCACTCTAATAGCTTAATGACATGCATATAAGACTCTAATAGCTTAATGACACACATATAAGACGGGAGCGAACTCAATATACTTATTAGGATGGACAAACTTTCAGGGACGGACGCATAATATCTGTCAGGGTGGGGTAGGAATAGGGTTTAAATAACTTATTGGGTTTAAACCCATTAACTAATTGGATACTAGATAAAAACAATCAACATAATAAGAAACAATAAAAATAGTATACTCTTATATAATAAAAACAACAATATAATATCATTTTACATATTAAAAAAACAACAAAGTTAGTCCAGACCCGTAAATTTCTATAAGATCAACAAAGTTTCCCATTAATCGTGCTTTTGGATTGACCTGACGGACTTTCCAATTCCAGAGAGTGGCAAAAAAAGATTTCAGGGAGGAACAAAGTGGTACTGAACTCGTATTTTCTATTGAATTTCAAAATCCAAAGAGAGGCAAGTGGGTAGTTGTCCCCTGACTGTGTGTGGGTCTGCCCTTGCAAACTTCTAGGACGAGATAAGTTCTTAAATATTTTGAATCTTAAATATATTTTTTATATTTTTTTCTAAAACAATTACATATTTTTTAATCGGAAAGATGTGTGACTGTCTAAAAACATGGAGATAGGAGTAGGTTTGATGAGCATTGGATCTACTTTTGGGTTCAACTAACTCTAGTATTGTACAATTAGCATTCAGATTTGAGCGCACGGAAATTGAAACAGATATGCACAGTTTAATATAGTTCACACAAATCTTGATACAGATCGAATGGTTATTACATTCATCAAATCAAAGTAGGTCCGATGGACCTACTCTAAGTTCAAAAACATGACGTTTTGGAGATGTTTTTTTAATGCACCCGCCATTGCGTTGAAAGATCATCCTAAAATACACATTTAGACAGTCTTAGATGCCTATAATTTTAGTAATAATTGTTAAACGTTTATTTCCAAATTCGGTATTATTTTCTAAAAATCCGGGCTAGGCGCAGAAAAATATCCATTGCTTCCTAACTAATTGCCGTTTATATTATTTCTTGGCAAGTTACGGATGTGAATAGGTCCCGACTCCCGTCAATAGGAGGGGAATTGTTTTCTTTTTTTAGGGAAATTCCCGTAGGCCAATAGGAGGGAATTCATAACTTGCCGTTTATATATTGTTTTGGGAAATTAATCTGCCGGATTGGGTCACTGCGATTCTAATTTCAACTAATACACGAATTTAGAAAAAAAAAATTATGTACGAATCTCAAAATATATGAATAGTTGGGATTGAAATCACAGAAGTCTGTGATCCTTTGGAATCGCAGCATGTTTATATCTATTGTTTTGAGGGTACTCAGACTGAGTGGTTGAATCCCCTACGAATCTGAGAAGGTCCCATAGAATTATACAGTTTATTTTAGAAGTTATCTAATTAAAAATAAAGATAAAATAGAAATTTAAGTCATGATTTAAGCAGCTTCCTCCAATCAAACAAGAGTAACTTAATCCGTTGCTTAAGTTGCATGACCCAACCAAACATGATTAACTTACTCCACCTTAACTTGGAGTAAGTAATTTAATCCGGATTAAAGTTACTCCACAACCAAACATGACCTTACAGATTTGAGTCATATTGGTCCGAATTCTGATCACGTGGTTCATATTCAAAATTAAGCGATTAGATAATACAGAGGATCCTGACTGAAATGGACGATGGACCTGAGGGAATTTTTTTTATAAACTATAATTAAAAATTATAATTTTATGAAACCAACATGATTATTTTTTTTTTACAAAAACTATAAGAACCAAAATGCCATTTCGGTCCATCATTTCAGTTCGATATAGTTTTACAACAAAATTACACATATTCTTCTAAAAATACTATAAAACTACATCGTTCCAAAAAAAATAGCAAACTGAAATATCATTTTGATTCTTATAGTTTAAAAAAAAAATCATATTAGTTTTCTAAAATTATTATTTTTAATTTTGAATTATGGTTTATAAAAAGGTTCGACCTAGGGACGTGGGGCCCACTGCAATTTGCCTTTCCGAATTCATGATTGTATGTCGATGGCCAATTGATGCTACTGATTTTGACCTTGACTGAAGCTGTCAGGGCAACTGCCACGAACGCGTATCCTCTGCATTAACTCAAAAGGGAATCTTTTGAGTTAATGAATATAAACCGTTCGATTTGTTTTGAGATTCGTGCAGATTAGATCTGCACTAATATTGAAAGACCCCTATATTATAGGCAGTAGCCGGATTGGGTCTGTTTAAAATCGGACGGTTGAGATTCATTAACTCACAGGATTCCCTTTTGAGTTAATGCAGAGGATACGCGTTCCAACTGCCCCAACAGCACAACAGGCTCATCAGCATCTTGTCCGTTTCCCGCTGTAGCTCTATCTAGGATTCTAGACAGACACGTGTCCCTGGTGGGTAGGGCCCGCGGGATAAGTCTGTTAACTTAAGTGGTCAACACACTAAGTGTCTAATTAAAGTGTAACCACTAACCAGTACGCTATGTCAGACTCGCCGGATTAGCTACTTGCCTAATTAGCTACAGCAGACTATGAGACATCATATTACAGACCAAATAATGCCTTTTTTTTTTCATGCAAAGAGTTAGTTTGACTCAAGAAAAAACTAAAAAAAGTTAGTTTGAATGTGTGAGAATTGACACATTGTTTTATTGTGCTCTGATGTGTACGATCGATACGACGCTTGATGTACAAGGCAATTTGTCTTCGGAGACGGTCTAATTTCTTATAATAATTACGTGTAAAACCGTAATTATGTCAGACGTATATTATTTGTTTGGTAGCCTTCTTATATGATTTTATGTATCTGCATATATCATATGAATGATGTTATGCCCTGTCCATAACATGAATTAATCGTGGATTAGTTGTTGTTTGCGATCGAAATATTATAGAATTTTCTAACTAATTGACTGATTATTTTTTACTATGTCTCGGCAGTACCATGTTCGTTCGACGAACACATATCGTTATTCACAACACTGCTACAATTTAATTATCAAAATCTCAATTTTTAAGATTTGTACAGCTGATTCAAACCTCTCAGTTTGATTCACATCTGAAAATCATGTTAGTAACAATATTTATGAAATAATTAAAATCGAAATATTATGGCAAAAATTAATGGACGCGTAATGCTCAATAGCGATGGAAAAAATAACAAAGAAAGAGAAGCATTATTTCTCCAAAAATCCCAAGGCGGCTTGAAATGATCAATATTTTCTATCAAGAGCAAGCCAATGGTTGCTTTCCCACAACAACAATTTATTTAAATTGAAACTATGAAAATGACCATTATATATTTTCTTGCTAAACCTCTATGTTTATGGCGTGTGCCTACTTGCTGCTTATTAATGACGGAGAAAAAGATTGCAATGAATTATGGGTTGTAGAATTGCCTAAAAGACTTTTGAAGTAATTAATTACTTCTCAGCAATTAATAGGATCCTGATAGGCCGAAATTTTTATTATTACCATAGTAAAAAAATAAACCAAAAAATTATTTTTTTCTCAGAATTTGAAATTTATCAGGCTGTAGGGCCAATGGGCGGCTCTATTCTTGAGGGCTGCCAATTAACCATGCTGCCTCACATTTTTTTTTTAACTTAAATTGCATTATTTTGTTTGATTTTTTGTTTTTTTATATAGTTTATTTATTATGTTTAAGGTTGTGTAAGTTTTATTTATACTTTGGCAATTTTATTTTTATTTTTAAGTCATTTTGTGCCATCTTTCATAAATTATAAAAAATAGTAAGGAAATTTCAAAAACAGTAAAAATTGGTATTCGACAAGTTTATTATATAACCAATTTACTTAGCTACTTAGATCGAAAATTAGAAATGAAAAACTTAATCGGATACTTCAACTCAAGTTTTGAGGCTTTTCTCTTATTATTTTGTAATATTTTTTTTTTGGGAAAATAGCATAGTTGTCACCAACTCATGCATCTTCTCGCAAGTTTTCTGAAAAGTGGTCATTTGTTAAAATCGGAAACTCGAGCGCCGTTTTATGACCGTTTGAAGTTTTGTCGTCGTTTTTTGCATTCTCAGTGAATATCGTCTCTCTTGTCCTAGCTTCATCCGTTTTACAAGAGATGTCTTGGATAAATACATGTACAACATATATGTGCTTCAAAAATGAGACAAATGACTTACAAATAAATTGATAGAGATGTATTACTACAGAAAGACACAGATCGATGACGTGAACAAATATTATATTTCTTTTATCACATATGGATCGTACAATAAAACTGTGTATAATTGTTAGAGCATTCATATACATCCGTATGGAAAAAAAAACTGAGGACATTTTTCAAAATATTTGAAAACCGAGAGCAATCCCAGTAATTTTTGTAGGGTATTGATAAAAAAAATCTAATAAACTATATAAAAAAAACAATTTTTGTTTTTGTTTACAAAAAAAAAAAAAAAAAAGTGGGGCCGCATGGTTAATTGGCGGCCCCAAGAATTGGGCCGCCCAGTAACATTGTAGCTATGGTATTTTTCGAATTCTGAGGAAAAAATGTTTTTATTTTTATTTTTTTTAATATGCTATTAATAAAAATTTCGGCCAGATAGGTTCCTTAGTTAGATCCAGAATCGCAGAACCTTTTTTAAAATAAAAGATGGGGAATTATTTTATAATCCTATCAATTAGTACCACTGTTTGATCATTTTCGAGTTGTAAGCCTATTAATTAGTGCTACTGTTTATTTTTTTTTGCTAAATATCTTCCCGCTGTAGCACGGTCTTAAAATGCTTTGTTTGAGTTAATTGACTTATAATTTTTCTAATTAATTAATGCACTTATTTCTCTTTAAAACATTTGTGGTGGAATGATATTTTTCGTTTATTTTATTATGATTAATTAACAGTTGCACTTTGCACCCTTTAATTTGCCAAATTGCTCGTAATTAATTGGCTAAATTAATTGTAGTTATCAAGGGGCAAAATGATACATTAATTTAGAATGTTAGGAGTATTATGTAATTAATTAACGCCAATCATAGAGCGCCAAATGGGAAAGCAAAGAGATTATCACATTCATTAAATGAGTACCTATTCTCTAATTAATGTGGAACTTCCATTATTGAACCATCTGATAGAGATTTTTGGATATTTAGAAGACTCCTAGGTCAACATCAAACTTCTAAAATTTTAATAATGTTACCTTATTGATATTTTTAATCTTTTTTATTAAATTTTTTTATCCTTATTTTTGTTGCCAGATACTTCATTTTTTTCCTCCATAGTTTTTATCCTTATTTGAAACATATGTATTTAACGTGTCTAAAGTACAATATAACTCTTTAAATATTTGTTGTGTTCCTCTATTGAATTATGATTATGTACTTAAATCATTTAATTTACTACTGTATATGTCTCGAATGTTTTGAAATATATATATATATATATATATATGTGCCCAAAGTTTAAAAAAAAAATACGAATTTTTTTTTATTCAGCAACTTTTATTAAGACGAAGTCTGAAAAATATTTCTGGTAAGAAAAAGTTTAAAACAGGCGTGCAGCTAATTTATTTATTTATTTTTATTTCTATCTCTTTTTTCTTCAAGGCACAAAAGCTATTTTTTTAAGCTTCCCTCTAAAAAGATATTTAATAACAAAATAAATTTTATACGAAGATAACTCGAAAAATAAATTTTCAATAAATTTCCTTTTTGAAACACTAAGGAAGGACGCAACGATAAATAAGGTACCTCAAATTTTGAGCTTCAATCCCGACCGTCCGATCTGTTTCGGGTTACGCAAGGGGATCCTGACTCTTGTGTGTATGTGCGTGTGTGTGGAGAGAGAAAACACAAGTCAGAGCAGACACCTGCTGCCAGGATTCTAATCTGCTGCGATTCTTCACTGTGAACAATATTTCTAAAATCTCTGTTTTTTTAAATTCAACTGCTGAATTGTTTTGAGATTTGTACAAAAAAAAATAAGCTGTGTTTGAGATACATGCACAGAAACATTGGACCACTAGATTTGAAAATGCTGAAATTTAGAAACACTGTTGAAGTCTGCTGCATGTTGCATGTCCGAAATTAATTGTACCATATTTCAACAGAAAAATAATATTTATTTTTGTAAGTTACATTGCATCTTACATATAACAAAATACATACCTCTTTTAAATAGAACGAGATGAACATGACAAAGTTGGAAGTCGATTGAGTCATTAAGATGGAATTGGATTTGCTGCGATTCGAATAGTATGAACAGTAATTCTAAAATTTCTGCTTTTTTAAATTCAGCTGTTCAATAATTTCTGTGTACATATCTCAAAACAACTATTTTTTCTGTGCACGAATTTCGAAACAATTCAACAGTTGCATTTGAAAAAGCAGAAATTGTAGGGTACTGTTCATGAGTAAATAATCGCAACAGATTCAGATCCTCATTAACTATGAAGAGAAGCCAACTAGTCACAGGACATTGAATCACATGTGTCTGTGCATTATAACGGGGACATATTATAAGATTGAATAGAATATGAAAAGATCGACCTATTTGTTTGACATTCATGCAGAATTAAGAAAAAAATATTTAAATGAAAATAAAAAAACACAAATTAAAAGGAAGTCTAAAAAATATAAAATTTGTTCTTCAAAGATCATTATCATATGAAAATCGTGTTGAGCGGTTCAGATCAACTATTTAGTATTTAAAACCAAAAATATGAATTCGTGGCATCAACCGATCCGCATTTTGCAAAATTTCATAGCCTCCCTAATTTTTATTTAATATTAAATTAGAAAATTTTCTAATAATTACATATAATATTATATTGAATTCGCCCATTGATAATGCATTCACCGCATTTAAGCAACCGTTGTAATTAATATTAGTTGGTAATGTTATTTTTTAATGTATGTTTCACATTTTCTATAATAGACGGTTTATATTTTCAACATTATTAGTAATTAATGCTTGCGAGGACAATTTTTTTCCGACAAGAGAAGAATATTCTAGTTGAAATTATTTGATTGGTTTTAAACTTGCAGAAAAAAATATCTGTCACTAACTGTGTTGAATTATAACTTTTAGTTTTACTTTATTTATTTATTTATATAATGACTTCAAGTAAGGTAACTAATCTTAAACTTCAACACATAGCACAGACGAATATGAAATCACAACTAGGGGTGTTCAACCAGTCGGTTCGGTCCAAACCGAACTAAATTAATCAAATTAATTTTTGTTTTGTTTTTGAAAATCAAACCGAACCGACCGAACTAAAATAGCAAACCGAATTAAAACCGAACCGATTAAACCGATTTAAATTTCGGTTTGTTCGGTTGAACCGAATAGAGGAATAAGTAAATGGTTTGGTTGAACCGAAAATAAATGGTCTCAAACTATTAATAAATGGTTTGTTCGATTGAACCGAATAAATGAATTCAATCTCAAAAAATCAAAACACGTAGATTCAAAATCGAAAATGAACCAAAATAATACACGAAGTCTCAAACTATTAATAAAATCGGTCGGTTCGGTTTATTCGGTTTTGAAAATTCAAAACCGAACCGAACCATTTAAACCGAAATATTTCATAAAATCAACCGAACCGAACCATTTAAACCGAAAAACCGAACCATTTAAACCGAAATTTTCCAGTTCGATTTAAAACAAAATAAACCGAATCATTTGAACACCCCTAATCACAACATTGATTTAGTTTAATGGGGGAATTTCACGTATACCCCTAAAAAACTTCAAAATTACGTATTCCCCCCTCTAAAGTTTGAAATTATATATTTCCCCCTCTAAACTTCAAAAACTCACAAATTTACCCATTTTATTGTCTTTTATATTAAAACTCATTCTAAATTTATAAAATACCTACTTTACCCTTTATTAAAAATATATAAATCTCATCAGACTCAAATTATTTGAATATGAAAGTTCATCTATCGTCCGATCCGGTCGCATCACATTAAGATTTGTGCGCGTCGCTTCAATATTCGTGCTAATTTAACGCTCATGAATCTTAAAGCAATTTCGATTAGCGCGTATCGAATTAAGATTTGTGCATGTTGTACAATATGAATGTGTTTTGCATCAAGATTCGTGTTGATCTTGTGTGCACAAGTCTAAAAGCAGTTCGGACGGTAGAGGAACTGTTCATATTCAAATTTGAGTATGATAAAATTTATATGCTTTTAATAAAGGGTAAAATGGGTATTTTACAAATTTAGAATGAGTTTTAATATAAAAAATAATAAAATTGGTAAATTTGTGAGTTTTTGAAGTTTAGAGGGGAAAATATGTAATTTCAAATTTTAAAGGGGGGAATACGTAATTTTTAAGTTTTTGAGGGGTATATGTGAAATTCCCCCTAGTTTAATTTACTTGCATTGTTTTTTTTTTTCTTTTCTTTTTCCTTCATTTATTATCAGAAAATCATTACAATAGACAATTATATATGTGTTTCTATTGACATTAAATACCTTAATTAGTAAGTATATTGATGTTTACAAACACAAAAAATTGACAGTTTAACCAACTTAATACAAGTGAAACTTTCGATTTAATTTCAATATTTTGTAAACCTTAAAATAAACATACAGTTATACAATACTTGTAAATTTTAGAGAAGAATGTCACGGGGTACAATACAATACAACCAATTAGTCTCCAAAGCTCCAAGAGGCAATATCACAGCCACTGGAGTGAGATCTCAACGCACCCACTTCTGTCTCTCAAAATCAGTTTTGTCCATGTACAACCGAGCTGAACACTTAAAAACTAGCACTTTGTTTGGATGAAGAGTAGAGAAAGGAAAGGGAAGTGGTGAGATCTCAACGCACCCACTTCTGTCTCTCAAAATCGGTTTTGTCCATGTACAACCGGGCTGAACACTTAAAAACTAACACTTTGTTTGGATGAAGAGTAGAGAAAGGAAAGGGAAGTGGTGAGATCTCAACGCACCCACTTCTGTCACTCAAAATCAGTTCTGTCCATGTACAACCGGGCTGAACACTTAAAAAGTAACACTCTGTTTGGATGAAGAGTAGAGAAAGGAAAGGGAAGTGGTGAGATCTCAACGCACCCACTTCTGTCACTCAAAATCAGTTATGTCCATGTACAACCGGGCTGAACACTTAAAAAGTAACACTCTGTTTGGATGAAGAGTAGAGAAAGGAAAGGGAAGTGAAGAATAAGAAGGAATGTAATGGAATGGGATAGAAAAGAAGATTAACATATTTAACTTTTTTATGTTTTGATGATTAATGAGAAAAAATAAATTTAATTTTTCTTTCCGTCTTATTCCTTGTTTGATTGGTTAAAATTTAGAAAGTTAATGAGAAATTCGGGAGCTTTTATAGGTTTGTGACAAAAAAACTTATATAAGAATTATATATGTAAGATACAGAGTTAGTCATTTGCGTTATTTTTTTCTAACAATATTTCGGAAGAAAAACCGATTCTATTAATTATAATGATGCAAGATTAAATCTTTCACCTCCTGTACCATTTAACTCTGACATAATTTTATCAACTAAACACAATTCGACAGAAAATTTTCTTTTCTTTCTATTCCCTCTTTTTCTCTGCTCTCCATCCAAATAAGATGTAAATGTCGGACAAGGTGTGATTCGAACGAAGTCCAATGTTCAGTTCAATCCAGTTTAATTTTCATTTACGAACCGAATCCGAACAGAACCTGAACAAAGTTGGGTTATTTCCATTCATACGGCCCGTTTGAACAGATTAAGAGCAGCCCGTTTGAAAAGGTTTTGAGCAGATCTCTACCAAGCCCCGACTCGCGATATCGCCTCTCTCTCTCTCTCTCCTCCTTCGCCGCCAGTCTCCCGGCTTAACTCTGACATAAGGTGAGTCTCTTCCGATTCAAGTGTTCACTACTCCTATTTCTCTCTTCTTAATCAGAAAAGAAAAACTTGAATTAGAAGGATGCTATACATTGTGGGCTTGGGATTGGGGGATGAGCGAGACATCACTCTTCGGGGCCTTGATTGCGTACACAAATGTGCCAAGGTGTATATTGAGGCCTACACTTCTCTTCTATCCTTTGGCTTAGCCTCCAATGGTCTCTCTAAACTGGTATATCTTCCATATTTTTACTTATTTTTGTGCTATAGAAATTTGCTTCTAATTGGCAATACTAGACACTGAATCTGGGTGGTATTAATTGACTAAGGTCCTTAATTTATTGTCAAAATTGTGCAATTTGACCCTACGTATCTATTTTAGCTTTTAGAAATCCTTAGTTGTGCAATTAAGCCTCAATTGAGCTAGAACTGTCCTGAAATAAATGCAGGGAAACTCATATTATCATCAAATTGAGAAACAGATTAGACCCTGGTGCCTGGTCAGTCAGGTTCTAGTTCCATTGTAACCTGTAAGTACAGTAATTAAACCTAGATTTCTACAAGATTAAATATTTAAGGTATGGTGTGCGTAAAGTGAAGAAAGCTGGCTCTAGTTATTGTTTCCTTTTTCTTTTATTATGCAGGAGGAATTGTATGGAAAGGAAATTATAGTGGCTGATAGAGAGATGGTTGAGGAAAGAGCTGACCGAATGCTAGAGGAGGCGCTGGATTCTGATGTGGCCTTTCTTGTAGTCGGTGATCCATTTGGGTAGTTTCAAATTCTGAAATCTATTTTGTTAATTGTCTTATTAAAAGTACCAATTGATGACCCTGCAAGGTTACAGTTCTTTATACCATCTAGAAAGTTGTTTTTGTTATGGTAAATATAATTTCTGATTTCACAGGAGTGAAATAATGGGTTGTGGTACCGAATTGGGTTGACCTGGTTATAGTGTTTATGATGTTAAAGATCTGGTCTTCGAGCTCAGTTGGTTCCAATATTCTATTTTTGTTCTTTTTTTCTCTTTACCTTAGAATATAAGAGTTATGTTGGGTATAATTGAAGCTAATGAGGTTGCATCGAGTTTGATTGGGGCTTTTCTTGTAGTTAGGAATCCATATAAAAATTCTTGCTGGAATTACCTCAGTGCCATTACTTCCTAATAACATTTATTAAGTGATCTGTTGTTTTAGTGAATTCTTGTTTCAAGTTTGCATTCAATAAAAAGTAGATCGCTGTACATTTTTCTGTTGAAATTCAAATGTGTTTTAAGTTTCAACTTCATACTATATTTTGCTGCTATCTTAATAAAACATCATGTATGAGAACTCATCTGAAATAGCTGGCATTGGTAGTGGTATCTTTTTGGCGAGTTTTACATCTTCTTTTATATTCTTAGTTATTTTTTGCTCAAGTTCTTAATTGATGCAAATTGCTGCTAATTGCTTAAAGCATAATGAAGGCGAAAATTGGGTTACTCGAGGTTACATTAAGGTAGAATTGTATATTTATAGAACTGATGTATTGACTTTTATCTGTTTAACATCCAATTGTAGAGCTACCACACATACTGATATAGTCGTACGGGCTAGGGAGATGGGAGTGAACGTAAAAGTGGTGCACAATGCCTCGGTAATGAATGCAATCGGGGCATGTGGGCTACAACTGTACCGGTATGGTGAGACAGTATCGATACCATTCTTTACCGAGACATGGAGACCTGATAGCTTTTATGTGAAAATTAAAAATAATAGACAATTCGGGCTTCATACTCTTTGCTTGCTAGGTACCACTCTTATAGATGTTCAACCTTTTGCTTCGGTTACACTGTCTTCGTATATTATTATGGCATCTGCTTGTTATTTTGTTGTTGGATTGCAAATTAGGAAACAATAGCCAATCCATGTTGTATGGTTGTTGATTACCAACCAAAAAGCTGCCTGATTCTTTGTTTTTGTAATTTGTACTATATTTGTATATACAATATACGTTGTGCTCGTGTTTGATTAGTATATTATATACAGAACAACTGGTTGTGCAAAAGCCATATTTTATGCATATATGTTGTACTGTCTTCGTATGTTATTATGACATCTGCTTGTTATTTTGTTGTTGGATTACAAAATAGGAAACAATAGCCAATCCATGTTGTATGGTTGTTGATTACCAACAAAAAACTGCCTATCTTTTACAATTTGTACTATATTTGTATATACAATATACACTGTGCTCATGCTTAATTAGAATGTTATATGCAGAAGAACTGGTTCTGCAAAAACCATATTTTTTGCATATATGATGCAACTTGTCCAGAAACTAATATATGCTGTTTTCAATGAGCAGATATACGTGTGAAAGAGCCAACTTTTGAGTCCCTGTGCAGGTACATTATAATTTCTTTTTATTATGTGTTCTTGAAATTTATCATATTTCATAGTTGGTGTCAGTTGATGCAAGTATGGAGCTTAATTGAGATTAGATGCTATTGCTTATGTTATGTTCTACATTACTAATCATTCCATTATCTTTAATGCACAGAGGAAAGAAGGTTTATGAACCTCCAAAATTCATGACCATTAACACTGCAATCGAGCAGCTTTTGGATGTGGAAGCCAGTCAGGGCGAATCTGGTAATATTGTAATTTTTAGCCCATTATTTTTTATCTCTGATGTAGGAAGGTTATGCAAATTGTTCTTTGGCCTTCTTTTGTCTATTCCAGCTAATGAAAACAATGTCAGTCTTAACATATGTTGACATGGAATGTGTTATTTTGATTGCATATTTTAGTTGTTTTGGGATGTTGTCGGGTTTTTTGACTGAAAAGGTGATGACTCTAGCCACCGCCAATTGTTACTAACTATAATGCATAGAATGAAAATGAAAAATTTGAAATTTCAGGGATCAAATTGAAAATGAGCAGTACTTACAAGGAGTAGGGATAATTCATAGTGTGTGAAAGTAGTCTCATACTTGTTTTGCTCTCTCTGACTTCCATTTATAGTATATAATGAAGACACAGTGTGTGTGGGGATAGCTCGCCTGGGGAGCGACAGCCAGAAAATAGTCACGGGCACTATGAGGAACTTAAGAGGGGTTGATTTTGGGGATCCTTTGCATTGCCTTGTCATAGTAGGAAAAACACATGACATGGAAAAGCAGATGTTGGATTTCTACCGACACGAGTAAATGCGAGTTTAAGTACCTAGGTGACCTAGATTAATATTGTGTAAGTTGTTTGGTTTATTAGCACAAGGTTAAAGGTTGTTTGAAGTAAATTGCGGCATTAGTTGGTGCTATAAGATTATTTTTGGTCTTATTTTGGCTATATGCAGTTTCTGAAATCTGATCTTCAGATTGTGAAAGTTTTGTAGTCTTAGAATATTTTTTCTTTTTAATCTAATAACTTAAACTATTCAGACATTATAAAATTCATAACCTCTAAAATATAGGTAAAATGGCATTCATGAGCATGTATATTTGGAGTTTTAGTCTTTCCAACTTCATTTCAAGTCTGAAAAGACGATGGAGGAATTAAGGCAATAATTATTCGACTATTGGTGCTTAAACATCACATTTGCTGACGGCTGCCACCTAGCATTAGCAACAAGTAAAGCAAAGCAATTTTTGTAGCAAGTAGAACAAAAGGTTGGTTGGTTCAAAGGAGGATGGATTGCTTGATAATGGTCATTTTAACAATTATAACAATGAAACTTTAAAAAAAAAAATTAAAATTTGTAGGCACGTTACTGGACATATAAATAGCCGAATAATTAAATCTAATACAACTTAAAGTATTATTTAGTGATGTACCAGGGATTATCAATATTAAACCGTTAAAATTTTAAATTACTTGATGTATGGTGAAACACAGAGGCATGCATATTTGTTAGATTTCAAATTTAAGTTTTATTTTTTAAGATATACCAACCTTCATCACAACAATGCAAACAAACGTAAGAGCCAGAAAAGAACAGTAATAATATAGTTTGTTTTCCGGAACCTAATGTACTTCATTTCTTAGTCTAAAAAGTTTCTTAAAAGAGGAGGGATCAAGTTACAACAATTTTGAGTTACCACAAAGTTATAACAACGGTTATTTTTATTTTCAAAGTCCAAATTGTTCAACATGATTATCTAAATAAAATGTGCTTCCAGATCAAATTTTACATTTTTTTGAATTTTTTTACTATTTATTAAGTTGGGTACAAAATTCAATGGTCTGAATTTGACTAGTTTTTGTACCTATCTTAATAAATAGTAAAAAAATTCAAAAAAATGTAAAATTTGATCTGGAAGCACATTTTATTTAGATAATCATGTTGAACGGTTTGGATCGACAATTTGGACTTTGAAAATGAAAATAACCGTTGTTGTAACTTTGTGGTAACTCAAAATTGTTGTAACTTGATCTCTCCTCTTCTTAAAAAGCGTTATTAGTTGTGTAGCGAATGCCTCATGAGTCATAGCAGTACTTCGAGTAGAACTAGGGTGTTCTTAAGCTCACCAAACCTCTTTGTGAGCTTAATTCAAAAATCTATCAGATTCGCTTCAAAAAACACATCTAAACAGTTGAAACCGATCTACTTCACCATTAATGTGTTTACGTGTCAAATTTTTAATTTTTCAGACTAGTTTAGTATAAAGTCAAGCGGTAAAACAATAATGAAAAATGAATTCATTAAAATTAACTTATAAATTCATCTTTTTTTTTTTTACTGCTTGACTTCATATTAAATTAGTTTAATAATTTAAAATTTTGACATATAAACGCATCATTCATGAAATAGATCGGTTTCAACGGTTTGAATGTGTCATTTGAAGTCAATCCAATAGATTTTTAAGTTCACGAAAGAACTTAGTGAGCTTAAGAACACCTTAGTTCTACTCCACTCCAGTACCTCATAGTTGCCTAGATTGGAAACCGAAGAAAGTGGAAACCATTACTTTTGCATGGGTTTACCCTACTTGATCTGCATCGTCCGTTTTAACCTGACACGAATCTCAAGGCGAACCCTATAACCCAAATAGGCATTGAAATGATTTTGGCTTTGCTGAGAATTATTTTATTCCTGGCGCTACTCACCACCTTTTGCATAGGTTAGTACAGAATTTAACCAACTACCATTCCTGTGATGCTTGAAAGTCAGGATTTAAAACTAATTAAGACTGTTAGTTCTCTTCCCCCTTAATTCCACTGCCTTCTTCACATTTACTTTTTTTCCCACTCAGGCCTTCCTAGCTTCCGTTTTAAATCGCATTTCACCTACTCTTTCTCTTCTCATATCTCCTCCGAACAATGGCTCAAGCATCATCAAGCACTAGCAGCAGCACTAACTACAGTGATAGTAACATCAACAACGTCTCATCTCCTGCACCTGCTGTGCAAGAGAACCGTCAGACGACGCAACAGCAAAGCATCTCGTACCATGTAAGCATATCATTGTCTGACGTTGTGAGCTCTGCTGATCGAGACGAAGCGCTTTCTTGCCTTGTCATCCTTCTCACCTTCTGGTTCTTTGGTAAACATTAGTTTCCTTCAGTATTTTTTTTTTTTCCCAGATTTTTAGTTTAAAATTAAAATTGAACCCTGCTAATATTAACATGATGTATTAATTTTCTAGTTTTATACTTGAATATTTTTTATTTATTTTTATATGTTTGTAGCTTCAATGACGCTGATACTCGGCGTATACGGTTCAAACGAGATCATGCTGGGCCCCAATGCCTCACGCTTGATTCAGGCCAACTCCATATTGGTTCAGGACATAAAGGCCAGTATCTATTCTTGAGGAAAACATTGTTTTAATTTACACACTTCTATCAAAATTGGAAAATTTTACAAAATATTCCTTAATGATAAAAGTAGAAATAATATACTCATCTCTAATTTATCAACAAAATTTTGAATATTTGTAACCCTTAATTCTGAGCTTCAAATTTGATGTCAAATTATGTTGTTCTGATTTAAAAAATACAAAAATTTGAAATTTAGTTTGTTTAAATAGATAATTACAAAAGATCAAACTTAAAAATAACAAAATTTAAAAGAGGAGTGCTATTTTGAACTAAGTTATTACAATATTGAGCGGTGAAAGAAAACTTTCTTTCTAATTAGTATCTATTTTACCCTTCTACTCTCTCCATTATCTAGCTATCTCAATTAATACCAAGTTAATAAAGAAAAAAAATTAATAATAGAAAGAACTTTCCACCGGAGAGAAAAAAAATATGTACAACTGCTTAATAATGTTGACAACATTAAAAATTACGTCAAAAAAATACCTTTTAGATTAGTTTGCGTACGTATTGATTTATATACAAATTAAATACTATTCGATATTCCATCAAATAATTCAAATATGAACCATTGCAAATTTTAAATCATTTGATAATGGTAAAACTTGCATCCAATTTTTTCATTATTCATATGTAACATGTGCATGAATTATAGATTATACTAATTGGATTTATAAATTATGAATTATTTTTTACAAATGCCAAGAGTGTCAAGTTAAGCCGTAGTCAATGGATCCTCCCCTTTGGTTTTATAAATGGTAAACTTTTTGTTTTTCATGTCTATGGGAAGTTCTTTCTTTTATTATTTTTTTTCCTTTATTAACTTGATATTACTTGATATAGATAATGGAGAGAGTAGTAGGATAAAATAAATATTTGAAGAGAAAATTTTCTCTCACCGCTCAATATTGTAATTGCATAGCTGAAAATAGCACACCCCAATATAAAAACATAGAAATAAAAATGTATGAATATTAAGAACTTAAATTTTTCTAAATATCATATAACATTGATTGAATTATAGACATAATAATTTTTCAGTTTTTTATATTTTCAGTTATGTTATATTTCACAAACAAAATTATTATTTTCACAAAGAAAAATAAATTATGTCATATTTTTTAGAAGGAATGGATAGATTATTCTCATTTGTAGGAGATGAGTACCTAATTTCCAATAAAGAACAGATTGAAAACTAAATATGATGATAAGTAATATCAGAATATTACAAGAGTTAAATTGATTTTTACTGAATTTCCAGGTCAAAGAAGATGAAGCAACCCAAAATAAGCTGATGTTTTATGGATTTCACAAGCTTCCACCTCTTAATGTGCCAGTGTTTTGGTCAGAGACAAATAACATATCTATATCTCCTAGTTTTCACAAGGTCAGTAGAAACAAAGTTGCACTTACTGGTAAAATAACCAAATTAATCATGGGCACAGTTTTGCTTCCGTTATTTCTTAGAAAGAGATAAAAATAGTTATTGTACTTTTATTATAGTATTGCATTTTGAAATTTGTAATTTTGACAGTTAATTAATTATCTTGATACAGAATTGGGTATACTATCTCAATGAAGGTTCTGAGATAAATATAGCATATGTTGTTAACTATGAAGGGTCCTATCCCTTGAACCTCATAATTGCAGAAGGTAAATAGCTACATCTCATATAGATATACAAGCACATGTATTTATGTAGTTTTGAAGAAAATATTTCCAGTTTCACCCTTGCAAATATACAAATATAAGAGATCTCATAAAGCACGCTAATATTTTCTTGTTCATCTTGCTTAGGAAAAGAAGAACTTCTTCGGTGGATTGGCAATCCATCAGAACCCAGTAACACCTTATCATGGAATCTAATTGACGGTGCGTGTGTGAAGATGCCTTTTTGAAATCACAAATTTAAATTTGTAGAACACCAAGCGCTAAAATGAAAAATTTCAGGAAATGGCACTGTCAGCCAGAAAATTCAGAAGGCTTCGGAGTACTTCATTGCTGTGGGAAACTTGAATAATCTTCAAGTAGAGGTAAGGTGCTCATTGTTGGTATTATTGGTATGAGCTATGTACAGGTATCAGGTACGTAGGTACATACTCGAGAAAAGCAATATACAAAATACAAATCACTATAATTTGTAAATCAGTATAGTCTTGAAACATGTACAACAGGGAAATAAATCTGCTGCGATTCTTGGGAATTCCAAATCAAACTATTCATTTTTTGAAATGCACGAATCTGAAACACAGTTGATTTTTATGCACGAATCTCAAAACAAATGAATGGTTTGATTTGGAAAAGCAGGGACCCTGCGATTCCAAAGAATCGCAGCAGATTTGTTTCCATACAACAGTCAATTATTCTATTTGCCAGCTTTTTTCGCATTTGCTTGAAAAGTGCTAGATTTCATTTAATTGCTTAGGCCTTAGACAAGTGTAAAACTGATAATGTCTCAAATATAAATCTTAAGAGCTTTAAAAAAACATAAACAAAATCACAAGAATCTCAAATAACAAACATGTAATAGTTTCATTTACTTTGTTTGTTATGTAAACTAAAACTTTCTGCTTCGTGTGATTTCTTTTTAAGGTACAATTGGAGTTTAGAATAAGCAGTATCTTGTATAACACAACAGGAGCTTATTACACATGCCCACTCAAAAATAGACAATGTACTTTGAAGCTCTTCATGTTAAAACCTACATTCGCAATTCTATCAACAGGTCAAATTAAGGTAATCATTCAATTAATCAATCAAAAGTGCATTGTATTAAGTATACCCCCCCCCCCCCCCCCCCTTCCCCCGGGTTCTCCTTTCAATGTCATAACAAATCTTCTTTCCCAAAAGATTGAAAGACCACTGTTGTAAAGTACGATTATCTGATAATTTCGCATCGTACCGTGTCATACTGTACAGTATGCTGACCATTCCTTTTCATGTCAGGAGTCTGATGCATTCTATGTGAGTCTATCATATGGACCTCGGTGGATTGTCTACTTTTTTGGCTCAGGTGATTTAAAAAGTTTTAAACTCATGATCTATTTTTGATTAATAAAGGCCGGTATTATTATTCAAGGAGGTAACTTGCGCAAAATGTAGAGGTCTCAGATGCCAGTTCATGTTATAAACCTCAAATAGTTCGCCGCAGCATAATTACCCGTTATTTTAAGATGAACGAAATTTCATCACAAATTATTATACCTCAATATTAAATCAGTTAATCCAATTCTAAAATAACTTCCATATCTTGCAATGTAATTGATATCGCATAACCATTGTCTTCATACAAAATTTGATGCATGCAGCATTGATTACTGTACTCCTCCTGATCATATACAAGATAGTAAACAAACTACTACGCAACCATCACACTGTTTATGAGGCACCTACAAATAACGACCAGCGAACCCCTTTATTGACAAACAAAGACGATGATAATTTAAGCTTGGGTTCATCGTATGAATCGGTATCACACGATGAAGAAGAAATTGAGGAGTGGTTGAAGATGGAGGCGGTGAAGTCTCTAGAGGAAGGTGGGTCCTGCCACCTTTGTGCAATATGTTGTGATTCACCGAGAGATTGCTTCTTCCTACCTTGCGGCCACTCCGCTACTTGTTATGCTTGTGGAGGAAGGTGAGATAAAGCAATGATTTTTAACAAAGACAGCAGTAGGAATGTCATTTATTAGAAAAAGAAAAATAACATGTGTGACCCGAACTCTGTATTCTAAACCAGAAAATTCTTGATCCAATATACTGTTGTTTGAATTTTGACTGGTGCGCGTTCTGACCCATTTAGAGTTTGGTAACTAGTTCAGCCTATTTTTTTTTTTTTTTCATTTTAGTCCTCAGAATAATCATACTGAGACCCACCATTCTTTGTTCAATTGGAAGGGTCGATGGAAGCATTTAACCGAAAGATCCAAGATATTAGCCTGAAAGGATAGATTCATATAAAAATCTTGGAACTTCTATTTTGAATCATTAACCTTTGTGACAAGATAATGCTTCATTTAGGGTCTCAATTCAGCTAAATTTTAATGGATTGACCAATCAAAAGAAATCTATTGTGGCAGGATTTCCGATGAGGCCGGTACATGCCCCATATGTCGAAGGAGGATGAAGAAAGTGCGAAGAATCTTCAGTGTCTGAGTCTCAAATAAAGAGCAATGTATTTTGGTGCAGAAATGGAACTTTCACAGTATATATTTGTGAAATGTGCTTAAGCTGAACCCATAGAATTCTCAATGTAGCCTACTTTGTGAAATCAAATTTTAGCCCCTTTAGAGAGTTAAGCTTTTGGTTGAACTTCTTTTTTGATAAATATTTTATAATTGAACCAGATGTGCCTGTTTTGTGTGCTCTCATCACAAAAAAAAAAAAAACAAAGGAATCTAATTATGATGAAGAGTGTTCCCTTTAGTTCAATATATATACCTAATTCGTTATTAAGTAGAGAAAAAAAAAATAACATAAGCCGCGAGATAGTAGGAGGAGATTTTTTTTTTTTTAAATAGAACTCATAAAAACAAAATTAACTAAATGAGACACGTGCCTACGGAAGCTTCAAAAATAGCTTCCACTGGTTCCCCAAACTGGTGTAGGTTGAAAGGACATAGCTACACCGATTCCCAAAACCGGTGGAGGCATTTTCCCACCCGGATGAGCAGCTACACGCACGGTTACACCAACAAGGTGGAGCTATTACAGTTCACCATATTCGCGCGGAGAAAAAATAATTCCCACCTCCACCGGTTCCCCAAACCGGTGGAGCTTTGTTTGTGGATCTTATGTGGCCATGCCACAGTCTGGTGGAAAAACGAGTCATCCGGGTGGAAAAATGCATCCACCGGTTTGGAAAACTGGTATAGCTATGCTCTTTCAACCTATACTGGTTTGGGAAACCGATGGAGTTTATTTTTGAAGCTTCCGTAGGCACAGTCTCCTTTGGTTAATTTTTTTTTTATGAGTTCTATTTAAAAAAAAAATCGTAGGAGGATGAATTGATAGCTAATAATGATGTTTGAAACAACACTAACTCTAAAAAATTGATGTTCGAAACAACACTAACCTTAAAAAAAAGGGAGAGGGGGGTGTCTGATGCCCATTGGACCAAACTCGGTTCGATGAGTGGTTTCTACCGTCCGATCCACTTTAAGATCTGTGCGCACGGATATTAAAGAAAATAACATGGATATTAAAGCAAATAACATGGATATTAAAGTGATGCGCACAGATCTTGAAGTGGATCGAACGGTAGAAACCACCCATCGAACCCAGTTTGATCCGATGGGCATCGGACACCCCCCTCTCCCTAAAAAAAATGATATTTGAAACAACACACCTATGGGCAGCCTGAGGTTTTATAGGCACATCTAGTCTTTTTTTTTTCCAAGAGATACAAATAAAAGTATGTCGAGAATAAAAAAGGTTGACACTATAACTATAAGTCTTTTTAAGTGCTAACAAATTAGGGACTCCATTATCATCCTTTTTATTTTATTTTCGACGTATTTTTATGTGGAGAGTTTTTTTTTTTTTAGGTTAAAAATCTGTAGGTATTTCATTAATCATGACAGAAATCTATTACATTCATCTGTTTGTACCAGTACATAAGTATATATAAAGCAATCGTATCAGTACTTAAAATATTACAAAAAACCTCCTTCTATAAAGCTAGACAAGAAAAACAGAAAAACAAAACCATGCTCTAATTAAAGAAAGATGAGCCTTCCGATTGTTGTGCTCAGGTAGGTAGATAGCGAGCCTGTATGGTTTTTTGTGCTCATGCTCAGATTGATAGGTAGTGAGCCAACAAGGTTTCTTGTCATTAGCACAAATAGTGAGCCAGGGGATCCAGAGAAGCCTTAATGCTCATAGCGAGCCGGGGGATCTAGAGAAGCCTTAATGCTCAGATTGAGTTTGTGCCTGATTTATTCGATTTTAATTAAACACAACAAGACGGAAGAAGAAGAGGAAGAAGGGGAAAAAAACGGGAGGAGGAATAAGGACAACATCAGCACATCATCAACGTCATTAACTATAACACATACCTTATTTATATGCATATATAGTAGATTACGGAAGAGGTGGAACGAATTCACAACACCTCCATTCGAACCCGGCGCATCGAGATGGAGCGAAGAGCGATGACCAGATTCGTCAAACGGAAGCACCTGCTCGATTGAAGTGAGGCGAGATAGACCGAAGAGCGGTGACCAGATCCGTTGAACGGAAGCACATGCTCAGATAGAGTAACGTGGAGCGATGAGCGGCGGCCAGATCCATTGGACAAAAGCATCAGCTCAAATAGAATGAGGCGAGATGGACCAGATGAAGGAGGAGGGGGCGGGGCAGGACAGAGGAAAGACTGATTACCGACTCTCAAAATTTCTTTTCAAAATCGCCAGCGGAGTTTCCTTGACAAGTACTTCGTCAGGTACTCACACCAAAATGACTAAGGTGAAGGCGGTAAAAACCTTTTTTTTTTACGTGGAGAGTTAAAGAAGACAGTTTACAGTGTACCAGGGACTCCATTATCATCTTGTCATAATATTAAAAATACGAACTTTCCCCCGAAATTTTTATTAATAAGAATATAAATAAAAAGTTATCGGTTTTGGGGAGGTTTTGCAGATAATTTGAAAAGTGGAAAAACTGTGATTGTTTAAAACATCATCTGGACGTGATTGTTTACAACTGCCTGATTAGCGAAATTAGATTATCGCTAATTAACGCGTTTAAAAAAAGTCTAGCCGTTATGGATAATAACAGCCAGCTACAGTGGGTTCTTTCCCATACCATCATAGAACTAAACTGGACTTTAAAAAAAAAAAACAACTGTAGCTAGCCGTTATCATCCATAATGGCCAGCTACAGTTTTTTTTTTTTTTTTTTTTTTTTGGTGTTAACTAGCGCTAATCATGCCATTCTAAACAATCACGTCCAGAGGACGTTCTAAATAATCACGGTTTTCCCACTTTTCAAATTCAACGCAAAAACTTCCTCAAAGCCGATATTTATTTATTGATATTCTTATTAATAAAAATTTCGGAACGTTCCCGATACAGAACTATTTATTGCGAACTATGTAATTAATCAGCGACAAACACCTCCTCAACAGTTAAATTAGCACTTTAATGAAATAATCATACAATCTTCAAAAAATATATATATCTTTTCTTTTTAAAAAAAATATTTTGTAACAATATTTTTACTTTATAATTTTTAACATCAATTTTAAATCAATAATTTCATAATTTTAATTTTAAAAAATTTATTTTATTTATGAAACTATATATATTTTTTTTCTATATGGATGTTGCAGGTTAGTAAGTGTCGGTATTTGCTTAATATCATTGTAGGTTATTGGTATGTTGTCATTGGTACCAGATTGATAGTACCAGTCTAACTTTGTAATACTTTGGTTTGATTTTCATTCTAATGGAAATCAGTGGCATTGTCATTTCTCTAAAAAAAAAAAATATATATATATATATATAGGAGGGTTCAAAACTTCAAATGTATCATCATTTTCTACTCCAATATGCTCCACATCATTTATCTCTGTTTTCAAAGTTCAAACAGTCGATCCAAACCACTCAACGTGATCTTTGTAATAAAATATGCTTGAAGACCAAATTTTATTTTATTTTTGGAATTTTTTTACTATTTTTTTTCGTAGATACAATATCACTTTATCGGATGGTCCAAAATCTCCTTAAAACAATGATTTTGTATCTATCTAAAAAATAGTAAAAAAAAATTCTAAAAAATATAAAATTTGGTCTTCAAGCAATTTTATTATGAAGATCATGTTGAGCAGTTCGGATCGACTGTTTGGACTTTGAAAAATGAGATAAAGAATGTGGAGCACAAAAAAAAATAGTGCGTTTGAACCCTCCTCATTTTTCTATAAAAATAAAATAAAACATATAAAAAATCTTATGAATTCATACAAAAACAAAAACCAATCGCCCACCGTGGGGCTCGAACCCACGACCACAAGGTTAAGAGCCTTGCGCTCTACCAACTGAGCTAGACGGGCTATTAATTTTCTAAGATAATTACATTTTATATAACTAAAATCTGCCAGCAACCAACTGGGCTAAACGGGCTATTGTATTGATTTCCTAGTAACCATACCAGACTACCAGTGACAGGACCCCGCCACCGACCAGCAACCAACTGATCCTTTCTCTTCTCTGATCTCTCAGTTCTTCCTTCTCCGATCTCCATTCCTCTCTCTCTCTCTTTTTCTTCTCTGCAAAGCTTCCTCTTGCTGTCTCCTCCAAATCTCTGATTCGATACGTTCTTCCAACATGGCCTCCTGGCTTAAAGCCGCCGAAGGTACCTTCGCTCTCGCTCTCCTCTCTTTGGGCTTAGTTGATCTATTTGGTTCTCTGTAGGTAATTAATATGGGGAGTAAGAGATCTGGGTGTAACAATGGCCAGATCAGTACCAAGCATCTGTAACTTTTGATCCAGTGTTGGAGATTTTTTTGTGTATTTGTTTGTAAATAATGGTACATTAGAAAAGAATCAAATATATTCGGTATGGCTAATTTCTTATTACAAATTTACCATGGTACTGAAAGCTGGTACATAATGTCAGGGTATGATCTGAATCTAGTGCTGATATCTTTTTGAAATAACTTTAACAGACTTGTTCGAGGTGGTTGACAGGAGAGCAAAAGTTGTTGTTAATGAGTTGTCCAATGAGCAGACTGATTCGCAATCTTCTGGTAATAAAATTCTTTCATTAATACAAAACTACAATTTTAGTTTCCTTCAAAAAAGAAAAATAGCATCTTGCAGCTATTTTGTATCGAAATGTCTATTTTCTTTCACTTCTGTTGATTTTTTTTTTTCTTGTTGTTTAGGTACAACATCAATTGCTCAAGAAGACCAAACCAGAAAAACAAGATCAAAGGAAAAGGTCATTATTTAGCTAGAAATATGAGTGTTTTTTCTATTTACTTCAATCACTGAAAATTATCTCAAAAACTTTTTATTGTCTAATTTGACTTGATGTGTGTGTGTATTGGTGTTATTTTCCCTTTTTCAAGGACATATGAACAATAAATACATTTCATTTCTAATTAGCAAATATAACAATGCTTTTGCAAATATTCATACTCAGTTGAAGATCTCCAGTAATGAGTTATCGAGACCTGTGGCAGATCGTAAAATTAAAAGGATTGAAAGAATTAGACCTTCACCGTCTGACCAATCCCTAACCAAAGATGCTACCTCGACCAATGATTCTGTACCTGTAGCTGATCTTAAAGATACAAAAACTGTTGATTCTGGAAATATAGCTGCCATAACCCCACTTACCGACATCCCCATTTCAAGTGAGAATACCACAAGTTTGACTGATGACCCAAAGGATGAAGCTTCTAGGGTTGATGTTGCAACTGAGATTGCTGCAGCAAGTCAGGTTGCAGAGGTCGATAAACAAGCTGCTTCGGCGGTTAGTCAAGAGATAAAGGAACCTGAAATTGTTGAAGTTAAATCAGGTGTTGATTCTAAGGACATGGAGAGAGAAAATTTGTCAGAGAAGGGGAGAGGTGCTCCTAAATTGTCTGATCAGCAAGAGAATAAATCTGAGTCTACTCCCATGAAAGTTCAGGACCAGCTTGAGGAGGTGAGTGGTTTTTAGCAAGGTTTTTGCCTTTTTGGTGTAATTTAGGCTCAAATCTGATACAACTATGTAGCAGGTAGAACTTCAATCTAGATAATTTGATTTCTACCCGAGGATCAATTGAGACAACTAATATGAAAACTTATTTTCGACCAATTTATACATAACGTATTGTGAGGATCTACTTAATCTATTGGATCTCAAACCCTTTTTTTGGTCACAATCTTTGGCTCTCTCTTGTGAGGAATAGCTGTGTTTTGTTATTTTCTATTTAACCTTCATTTTGTTCATTAGTTTCTTTTGAAATTTGTTTTGTAGGCTCAGGGATTGCTCAAGACTGCCGTCAAAACAGGTCAATCAAAGGAGGCCAGATTAGCTCGGGTAAGGGAAATCTGAAATAGTATACTTCAATTCTTTATTATCTCATCTATAGGATGTGGCTCAAACTTGCAGAAAGAATATTTGTGCAAGCTGTGTGAAAGAAACTGTACTTGCAAAAAACTCCCTACCTTTCTCACGTTTCTAGTTAATAATCATCAGTTTGGTTTTTTCGAAACTAATTTCCAGTTGTCAGAACTAAGCTTCCATGAAGCAAAAACTGACCAAACATCCCCCAACTTTCAGTATTAGCTTGACCAGATGTTTTCAAAACAAATGAATTTACTTGGCTATATTTAGTTCAACTGTTTAAGTTATACTCTGGGAAGAAAGTTAGTAGAATTATTGTTAAAATTAAGAAAATATGTAATGTTACACTACCTCCATAAGATAATAATTTGGTGTGAACTGTTAATGTATTGAAAGTCATTGGATTTTAGTTGCTAAGTGATCTTTTTCCAGTGTTATTTGCAAATAAAATATATTATAGGCAAAGCCATCAACATACCTCCTAGGGCTGGGCAAGTTGTACAAAAGTGTTGTCATATCATGCAGGAAAACATTGTATTGAATAAATTGTATAATTTATTGAAATGTTGAGTAACATACAAAAGGTATCTTAGACGAGAATTATATGGCAAATTTTTTTTGCCATAATAGTATTAATCAAACTTCTGTAAGGATGCATAATTGAAATGTCAATTAGTTGTGTGTATTCATCTTAAGTTCCTGTAACATGAAAGGTTTGTGCTGGTCTCTCATCTCGTCTCCAAGAATACAAATCTGAGAATGCACAACTTGAAGAGCTTCTTGTTCAAGAGGTATGCATATATTACTTAGTGGTTCTTAAAATTACTGAAGTAGCTCCTGTTGTGGTCCTCAATTCTCTGAGGCATAAAAAAATATCCGTACAGCTTCCAAGTTAGACCCCTTTTGGTCCCATTTTAAATCCCGTTTGAAATAATAAAAGAAATGTCACCTGCCATGTTTGAAGGTAGCCTTAATAATATGAAGTTGCAAATTTATAGTGATGTAGCAGACAACGATAAGTGTCCTACATGAGATCTTTTATCATACTTTTTGTCCAACCTAGAATCTACCAAGTCTTCATGTATTATTATCATACTCTCAACGGAATCTAACTGAAACAACAAATCAACACATCTGACTTACTTGAAGGACCTCATATGTCATTTGCTCTAAACAAACTACCTAGTACAAGCATTCTTTTTACACTGTTATTTTCTTTTGCTGTTCTTCCTTCTTTTGCTGTGTTGTGTAACTGGAACAGAGAGAGAGGCACGCTTCCTATGAGTCACACATAAAGCAGCTTGAACAAGACCTGTCTGTGTACAAGTTGGAGGCCTCAAGGTCGGAATCAAATATGGCTGATGCATTGTCAGCTAAGAATGCGGAAATTGAGGCACTTCATAGTTCTATAGAGTCCTTGAAGAAACAAGTTGCTGCCTCTGAAGTAAAACTCTCATCATTGCAGGTATCCATCTGTTATCCTGTACTGTATCGGACATACCTTGACATTTTTTTTATTGGATTATCCGCTCCTGAACCAAATGAATGTACTGCAACTACAGGTACAGTACAGCATGAGCTGATTACTACAGTGTTTCCTCTTTTCCTACGTTGTTGGTTTGTGTTTTTTAGAGGCTCTACTTGAAATATGTTTGGTTTGTGCTTTTCACTTGTTTGCTTTCTTCCAGAAAGTGCCGGAAACGTGTTAAGAGTTCTTATTCTCTACATCTTTGCTGAATGACACATATCAGAAATGCCAACTTAAACAAACTGAAAATATAAACTTGTTCTGCCCCTTTTTGTTTCTTTTTGAAACAGGAAGACATGGAGAACAACAAATATAGCCGTGAACTTACTGAAACTCGGGTTATTCAGGTAGCACATATCAGATTTCTTCCCCAAAAAGAACAAAAAAATAAATTAAGGAAGCTGCTGGTGTGTGCGAATGTCAGATTTTAATATTGTTCCTTTTCTGTTATTTAAGGCTTTACGTGAAGAACTGTCTTTAGCTGAACGCAGAGCCGAGGAGGAGCGTATTGCTCATAATGCTACGAAAATGGCAAGTTTTGAATTTATATTTTTCCAAAAATACTTTCTTCTTATTTCCTTTAGTTCCTTGACCATGGTAATGATATAGGCGGCAGTCGAGAGAGAGGTAGAGTTAGAGCATCGTGCTGTTGAGGCATCAAATGCTCTTGCTAGGATTCAGGTATGTTAACAAGATGCTGATAAGCTAATATATGATAAATATGCATTTGGTTGTTGTGCCTACTGATGTGCACGGCTTTGATTTCTGAATTATGATCTACAATAGAACCGGAGTTGTATTGAGTGTGTTAAATTTTAACTAGGAGGGATTATTCAGAGAATGCTTTGCATTCTAGCTGGTGGGTACTAAGATTTGACACTACCGGTACCATAATGCATGTATTGCTAATAGTACACCAACTTCAAGATTGTGGCAGTGTTGTGTTTTACTGGGATCATTTGTGCCTTGAATTAAACAATCAAGAAGCCTTAAAGCAGAAATGACCCAAAAGTAAGACCTGATGAAATCAGGATTAAACAGGCAACATAATACCAATTGGTCCGGTATAAGTACGGACCTAACTTGAATGTACTGAAAAAATATACTCTTTAAACTATTTTTTATAATTCTTTTATTTGAAATTTCCATATTCCTTTAAATCTGATAATTGCAAGCTATGCTAGAGAGCCTCTGAGGAGAGCACGTCTAGGGCAGCTGAACTCGAGCACAAAGTAGCTTTGCTTGAGGTATAGTGCACATCCACCCTCTCCACAACCCTATATTCACCTTTCTCTTTGTTAGCTTAGTACCATATCAATAGTTTGTGTTATTGGTAGGTCGAGTGTGGCTCACTACAGCAGGAGCTACAAGAAATGGAGGCGAAAAACCGCAGAGCACAGAAGAAACCCTCTGAAGATGCTAATCAACTTCTTCAGGTTACAAGTGTATCAGTATATTTTTTTTTTTTAATTTGAAACTTTGGTATGATATGTTGTCAAGGTAACTTTTTTTTTTTTAAAATAAAGATGCAAGCCTGGCAAGAAGAGGTTGAGCGTGCGCGTCAAAGCCAAAGAGAAGCAGAAAATAAAATCTCCTCTTTGGAGGTATCTGTTACTATTTTCAAATATGCTGTAATATCCAAAATTAAAATTGAGTATGTTTGTGCCTAACAGCATGGTAAATTTATTCTCCTTATTTCTGAAATTGGCAGGCTGAGTTGCAAAAGATGCGTGTAGAAATGGCTGGGATGAAAAGAGATGCTGAGCATTACTCAAGACAAGTAACCTTTTTGAGAAAATTGCTTAATATTTAGGAAGTTTCTCTGATCCTCATGTACTATCATCCCTCCTTACTATTAGAAATATACTTGCTGATTTTTTTCCCCTTTGATATGTGTTATGTAGGAACATATTGAACTGGAGAAAAGATACCGCGAACTAACTGACTTACTGGTATGTTACATCTTACATACTGGAGTTCTTAATAAAGAAGCAATATGTTCATAAACTTATTCTGAACCTGTGTTATATATTTTTTCAGTACCATAAGCAAACACAACTAGAAAGCATGGCCAGTGAAAAAGCTGCACTTGAATTCCAACTGGAGAAAGAACTGAGACGTCTCCAAGAAGCACAGGCTAGAGTTCTTTTTATAAAGCTTTTACATTATATTTTTTGAGTAAATTTTGTGCTAAAAGTAGTTCGTATATATTGGTTAGTAACATTCCATAATAGCCTTTCTCTTTTAAAACCTTTCTTTTTGATACCGCATTTGGTCCTGTCAATTTTTAGTCAAATAATCTTTTCTGACATTAACTGGGTCATTTAATTGAAAGATATACAGATGTCTGACTGATTTCAGTTTAGCAATGACTGTTCTTTTTTATTAATGAAAATATACTTTTGTGGTTTGATAACATAATTTTTAGTACAGGTAGAAGCAGAGAGGAGTAGAGCTGTACGTAGGACACACTCGTCATGGGAAGAAGATGCTGATATAAAATCTTTTGAGTACGTTTTGTCCCTCGCTTATGTTTCAGCTTTTACACTTTTCTTTAGTAGTGAAGAATGGCTGAACTATTATCTTTTAGAAAAATAATTAATTCCATTACAGGCCTCTACCCCTGCACCACAGACACATGGAAGCTGCAAGTAAGCAGGTCTTTTCTACCCCCACCTCATAAAAAATTATATTAAAATAACACCCACAAGTATTTTATCCATGTTAAAGTTTCTTATAATTTTTCTCTTGTAGTTGCATAAAGCTGCAAAGATTTTAGATTCCGGAGCTGTTCGAGCAACTAGATTTCTATGGCGCTATCCGGTCGCTCGAGTTATACTACTGTTCTATCTGGCAAGAACTTTTTTAAAAGTTCATTTGCTCATAATATGTACTTCTTTTTCTTTTGGGGCGGGGCTGGTGGGGGATCATTCAGTTTGTGTTTACCCGTGCAATATCTCAAAATTTATTGTGCATGGCATGCTCCTATAAATATGAAGTATTCGCCATACCCCTTTGCTTCTAGATTTTCTTCATAAATGTAACAAATAATTATTTAAAAGAAAGTAGCAACCAGCTTCCTTATAATAACAGAAGTTTACTAACAATTTGGCTTAATTATTCACCTTGCTTATTGCACCGCTCTGCGCAAGTCAAGAGTAAGAAGAGTATTATTTGGTATTTTGATAAAACTATTATGTGATTAGGAGGGGCGTAGCTGATATTTCTGGGCTCTTGGATAATTTTATCAGATATTTCTTATTTTGTACAGTATTTTAAGTTCTGGGGACCCATGGGAAACATTGTCAAATTTATTGGGTTGATTTCTAAAATTGGTTTAAATTATCTGTGCAGGTGTTTGTGCACTTATTTTTGATGTACTTGATGCATCGTCTCCAGGTATGTGTAAATTTTACAAATTCTTGTTCCACGATCAGTTGACTTTATATATTCACTTGTATTTTTTATTCCATCAGGAGCAAGAAGTAGCTGCATCTCTTGCACTTGGTAACACTAGCTTGCCATAGAAATCCACATAAAATGAAGGACATTGATTATAGTTGTTTTCCTAACTGTAAATTGATTCGTTCTTTGCTAAAACAACAGCAACTATAGATCATTATTAGGAAAATATATCAGTTCACAGCACTCGATTTCTGACGGAAACAAATGTGAGATTGTCTTTTCAATCATATGACTATATTCTCATTTTGTTATTTTATACTCTATAACGTTTTTGTTGATACAAAGTTTGCGTAGAAGATTCAATACCTTCATTACTTCATTATAATGTTTGATCTGTCAAGTTCGCAAATGATTATTTGATCATTTAGTGCTGTTATTTTTGTAAGATAGAGAGAAGAGAGATTAAGAAAACAAATTATATTATAATCTTATTGGTGAACAATAAGATTATAATCTTACAAATTATTTTTGTAAGATAGAGAGAAGAGAGATTAAGAAAACAATTTCTAAATTAGCAAATTTGTTTTAAAAAATATATTTTTTAATGACACGCTCGCTGATTAATTGGTTTAAATTCCTAAACTGTGTCAGTCGCGCGTAGACCGAGTAGCATTCCACGTTTTGGGTCTCGGTGGACCGCGACAACATCTTTTTTGGCATTCTAAGTGAGCCGCGATTTTAATCTTTTGGTGAACCGCGCAAACACCTCAATCATATTTTTTATAAACCTAACCAATTGCGTCACTTAAGATTGTGCGTTGTTAAAAAAAAAAAAAAAAAAAAAAAAAAAAAAATGCGAATGTTTCAAAAAAAAAGATTGTGCGTTGTTAATTAAAGTGATTTTTTAGAATGGAGTGAACCGTGCAATCTATGGCGATTGTTGTTTGATTGTTAATCTAATGTGTTAATTGCTAATAGAATTGTTGGAATATAGCACAGTTTCTAAATTAGTAAATTTGTTTTAAAAGAAATATTTTTTAATAACACACTGGCAAATTAATTGGTTTAAATTCCTAAATTGTGTCAGTCGCGCATAGACTGAGTAGCATCCCGTGCTTTGGGTCTCGGTAGACCGCGACAACATTGTTTTTGGCATTCTCGGTAAGCAGCGATTTTGATCTTTTAGTGAACCGCGCAAACACCTCAATCATATTTTTTATAAACCTAAGCCCAACCTACTAAGGGCCTGTTTGGCTGCAATCCCGCATGTTACTGTTCACGCGGGAAAAAAAAATTCAGTTCAACTGAATTTTTTTTTTCCACATGAACAGTAACCCGCTGTTTACTATTCACCCGTTCCTGTGCCCATTCCCGTTCCCGGGCTACAGCCGAACAGGCCCTAATAAAGTCAAGTGAAGGGTTACGATTGTGCCTTGTTAATTAAAGTGATTTTTTAGAATGGAGTGAACCATGCAAACACCTTTTAGTGAGCCGCGATTATTAATTGCAATTATAATTTTTTGGGATGCAGTGATTTAAAAATTATGAATATTTTAATTGCTAAATTCAGTGACATGGCTAATTTTAATTTCTAAACATTTGCTGAAATGGAGATGCTCTAAAAATGTTATTATAAAATGATCGATATACTTTCAAAACGTATCACATACAATCTGAATATCCTTGTATGATATTATCTCTTTTTAAGAGATTATATCCTGGACCTGGTCTAAATTTATCGAAATTTTTATTAATAAGAATATAAATAAAAAATATCGATTTTGGAGAAGATTTTGTAGAGAATTTGAAAAGTAGGAAAAACATAATTGTTTATAATGTCTTCTGGACGTGATTATTTACAATGGTCTGATTAGCGAAATTAGACTACTGCTAATTAACGCGTTAAAAAAAGCACTGTAGCTGGCCGTTATCGTCTATAACAATTAGATTTTATTTTTTAAAGCGTTAATTAGCAGTAATCTAATTTCACTAATTAGACCGTTGTAGTTTATAACGTCTAGTTATAAACAATCACGTTTTTTCTATTTTTAAAATTTCCACAAAACCTTCCCAAAATTAATATTTATTTATTTATTTATTTTCTTATAAATAAAAATTTCGGCTAAATGTAAGGGGTGGGTGCCATTGCCCCTTTATTCATGTGGTAATTTAATTATTTCGAAAAAAATATGATGAGCAGATTTATGTGATTTTGACTGCTTTCATTTCAAAGAAATCCGGATATCCATTTTAGTCTCACAGGTCGGTGGGTCCTTTGACGATAATTTGTGGTGATTACAATTCGGTGACTCAGACTATAAGAACGTCTACTCCACCCGATAACCTCTCTGTTCGCTGTCGCTCGTGGTATCTCTCTCTCGCCCGATCAAACCCTAACCCTAATTTTGCTCCAAGTATTGCCTTACTAATTCCATTTGTAGCTTTCTATGCTCTCCGCAACTAATAACCTCTAATTTCCGATTTAACCGTGTCATTGAAGAAGAAAGTACACTGAAAAAAAAACTAGGGTTTGGTTCCATGGCGAGGTTCCATGGATGAATGATGCCCGATTTGAGGAGCGGAAGTTGTGCGGGACGAACAGTGACAGCTGAGGTTCAAAATACACCGGCGGAGGAGAGGTGTCAGCCGCCGAACTCTAACCCTAACTCGAGGACGCAGGTTGGTACGGCGAGGGGGGAAGAAATAGCGGCTGCGTTGGTGCAACCTGAGGCGAGAGAGAATCATATCGGTCTAGAAGAAGGGGAAGGAGACAATAACGAGGTAGGATTAGCGATTGCAGAGAAAAAGATGGATGAATTTGGCAGTGGTGGGAAAAGTGGCGATAATAGACTTGCTGGAGGGGATGATGAAGGCACCGCTCCGCTTCCAGAAACGGTGAGGTTTTTTTTTGTTATTTTTTTTTCTGTAATTGTTATTTTAATGTCAATTTCATAAAAGGAGTAACAAATAAACAAGAAAGTAGCGGCTTCTTCAATTTTTGGCTATGGTTACTAGAAACAAATTTTGCTGAAAGGACGTGTAATTTGTGATTTCTTATGTAGCTGACAAGGAAATACAATTAAAAAAATAGTTCCAAGTTTTGGGCTTTCTTCAATTCTTTCTCTATTTCGATTCCAAGCATTTACTTCTCTATGAATTTATCCCAATTTATGATAGCAAACATGCAAGATGAGTGAGCCTGGTAGTCTGTAGCTACATGCATATATATTCTATGTCTCATATGAAGATCAATAATCAACTTGCTTATTAATCTGTTGCTTCTGTTAATTTTTTGTTCCTCTTTTGATTTCGTTCTTATTTTGATACAGGTGCAAGTTGGCAACTCCCCTAAATACAAACTTGAGAGAAGGCTAGGCAAGGGAGGATTTGGCCAAGTCTATGTTGGCCGTCGCTTTACTCCTGCCACATCAAGCTCTGGTGCTGGTGCATTGGAGGTGTGTAGATAACTTGATGGGTTACAGCGTTTGTTTATTTTGGACTTTCTAGCATACCAGTGCTAAGCATTTATCACATTACACTCGTGAGCCGATATTGATTTTATTTGGGGCTTGCGGAGAATTAGAGCTTTGTAAAAATTGCACATGATCTTTTAAGTCAATTATTGATGTTTCTTGACTCAAATTGAATAAAGAAAAAAACAAGCCAGTTATTGTGGTATATTGAGGTTTAGTTGCACTTGTACATATTTTGAAAAGTGTGGCTTGCAAGATAGGTGCATGTAAGTACCAGCCAAGATTTTAAACTTAAATAAGATGGTGGGACATTTTCAAAAAAGAAAAAAGGTGGGGAAGGAATATTTTCTGAACTGATGTTTATATGCATCCTTTATTAGGTTGCATTGAAGTTCGAGCATAGAACCAGTAAAGGATGCAATCACGGGCCGCCTTACGAGTGGCAAGTCTACAAGTCAGTCAAATATCATTCTGTATCACATTTACAATTCCAATATCAGAAATTAGGTGTGATTTCCTTGATCAACTGATGCACTATTCTAAATTTTCACATTCTAGTACGCTTGGAGGCATTCATGGTGTACCAAGAGTCCACTACAAAGGTCGCCAAGGGGAATATTATGTCATGGTATGGTGACATTTATTTTTATATTTGGTCCATTTTTATTTTTATATTTGCTACTTGCTAATGTTATCTGAATTATATTCTTGAAGGTTATGGATATGTTGGGCCCTAGTCTTTGGGATGTTTGGAACAACAACTCTCATGCGTGAGTTTCACACCTTCTATACTTAATCCATGCAGAAATAGTTTCACACCTTTTGGAACAACAACTCTCATTCTACACACCGCCTTTATAACTGAAGTGAATTTCTCTTAATATGTGTAGAATGTCGGTGGAAATGGTAGCGTGCATTGCTATTGAAGCTATATCAATACTAGAGAAAATGCATTCCAAGGGGTTAGTTGCCAGTGCTTGTGATGTGCTTGGCATATAACTTATTTAATTTTATCCCACTTTCTTGTGTAAGATGATGGTGTGCTTATTTATTGATTTTTGGTTATAGATATGTACATGGGGATGTGAAGCCTGAGAACTTCTTACTTGGTACTCCTGGTACCGCAGATGAAAAGAAACTATTTCTTGTTGATCTTGGCTTAGGTAATTTATCCTTTTTGAAGATGTCAGTTTTTTACTGCTAGCAGCTGGTATAATTAGCAATTGCCCCAAAATATGGAATTAATCCTTGATGTAACTCGAATTTACGGGTAACTGAGCACTGATCATGTTATAAGGTGAAAATATACTAGGTTGACTAAAATTTGTAGTGTTGAGATGAAGAAGCACTTGTAGTTAAATTCCAGTATTCGGTTTTACGAAGCCCGTGCTATTGATATTTCTTCATGTTTCTCTCTCAAGTTATTAATAATGTATAACTATGGAATGTTGACAGCGACCAAGTGGAAGGATAGCACCACAGGTCATCATGTCGAATATGACCAGCGGCCTGATGTTTTCAGGTTTATTTACTGTTTTTCCCATTTACTAAAAGCTGTATTGTGATAACTAAGAATGTAAGTTTGGTTGGTTGATCCTTTTTTTTTTTTTTTCTAATGGCTGTTGCAGAGGGACTGTTAGGTATGCTAGTGTGCATGCTCACCTAGGAAGGATTGGAAGTAGAAGGGATGATCTTGAATCGCTTGCATATACACTTGTATTCCTTCTCAGAGGCCGGCTACCTTGGCAAGGGTATCAGGTAAACCCCCAACCCACATAAAAATATATTTGACAGATACGACCTGTCAGAAGACTATACATGCATCTAGTCCTTGTGGTTACTGTTTTTTTTTTAATATAGGGAGAAAACAAGGGGTTTCTTGTTTGCAAAAAGAAGATGGCAACTTCTCCAGAGTCGCTGTGTTGCTTCTGTCCTCTTCCCTTCAAGCAATTTGTGGAGTATGTGGTCAATTTGAAGTTTGATGAAGAGCCTAACTATGCAAAATGCATCTCCCTTTTTGATGGGGTTGTGGGCCCCAATCCTGACATC
This sequence comes from Carex arenaria, assembly GCA_964058825.1. Lineage (NCBI taxonomy): Eukaryota > Viridiplantae > Streptophyta > Magnoliopsida > Poales > Cyperaceae > Carex > Carex arenaria. The sequence goes on along the minus strand of CAXKVW010000402.1, from coordinate 737,248 downwards.
CGGCCTCTTAACACTGATGGTGCTCAAAAGGTATGTAGTGTTAAAAGTAGACTGTCTCTGTCTCTGTGTGTGTGAAAATTATAGCGAGGGAGTGCATCTAATGCTCAGTTTATAACTGTGTAAAGCTGATACACCAGGTGGGGCAGAAGAGAGGGCGGTTGGCTATGGAAGAAGATGATGACCAACCAAAGAAAAAGGTGCGCATGGGAATGCCTGCTACTCAGTGGATCTCTGTTTACAATGCTCGCCGCCCAATGAAACAAAGGTTCTTTTGTTACCTTTCCTTTTATTTACGAGTATCCTTTCTTAAAACATTTTTGTTGTTTTGTCTCCTTTTATGGCCTAGAGAATGTTTACCATCTTTAGGGTTGATCACTAGGAAATTCCCTTGGCTCAGAAATTATTTATTTTTTTGCGTTGAAGTTTTTTTTATGTAAATAATTAAAAGCGGATATGGAGTTTTGTGCATTTGTTGCTTAGAGAATTAAATAGTTAGTCAAGATCTCACTTGTTATCTGGGCATTCTTTCTTTTTTCTCTCTGTTTTTTTTTTGGGTTGAACACACTGCTTGTCATTAGTGTATTGTTGTCCTTGGTCTTGATCCTCTAATCGTGGCATCCAAAGAAATCTATCTCATGCATACAGGCTTTTAGACTGCCTGCCCTTTCAAATGGGCTTCTTATTATTTGTGATCGAGCCACATTGGTTTCCTATTTTGCTGGTTCATCATTTCATAGAAGTTCATATTTTGGGCCCTTGAGCATGGTTAGTCTCACATACAGTTTCGGTAAAATACTTTTAACCTGGGATAACTCTGTATTATACTTTTATGGCACTAAAGCTGCTAATGTTAAGTAAATGATCAAAATATTTAATTTCTGGGTTTTATTTAAATTTCAGGTATCATTACAACGTGGCAGATGCAAGACTTGACCAACACATTGAGAAAGGCAATGAAGATGGTTTGTTCATCAGCTGCGTTACCTCTTGTTCTAATCTCTGGGCTCTTATCATGGATGCTGGCACCGGTTTTACCTCTCAAGTCTATGAGCTCTCTCCCCATTTCCTTCACAAAGTAAGCCCCTTGGGCATTTCACAATTAAGAAGTTTCAAACATCAATTCCAATTAGCATACTAATGATATTACTTTTGTTCTTTTTAGGAGTGGATAATGGATCAATGGGAGAGAAATTACTATATAACTGCACTTGCTGGTGCAAATAATGGCAGCTCTGTGGTAGTTATGTCCAGAGGTGTATACCATTTATCTTCTTATTATCTTTCTTATGCATATTTTTATTATTGGAAGTTGTTAAAAAATGTTTCTTTCTTTGTCGGCAGGTACCCAATATGCTCAACAATCCTACAAAGTAAGTGACTCATTTCCTTTCAAATGGATAAACAAAAAGTGGAGAGAGGGCTTTTATGTCACTGCGATGGCAACAGCAGGCACAAGATGGGCTGTTGTTATGTCACGGAATGCGGGATTTTCGGATCAGGCAAGTAAAATGTTTTTCTACGGTAATTAATTGTGCAGTCTACTTTGGTTTCACTCTGTTTATAGATACTTGACTAATGAAATTATGCATTATTGCTTTTAGGTTGTGGAGCTGGACTTCCTGTATCCTAGCGAAGGAATTCACAAAAGGTGGGACAATGGTTACCGCATAACTGCGACCGCTGCTACTTGGGACCAGGCAGCTTTTGTTCTGAGTGTGCCCCGAAAGAAGCCTGTAGATGAAACACAAGAGACACTTCGCACTTCTGCTTTTCCGAGCCAACATGTCAAGGTACTCATTTCTGCAAATCAGGGTAAACCTAGAACAACAGAAAAAGAATGATGATATTTTTCCGCCGATGAACTCTGCAAAACTCCCCCCTATTAGACCTTCCTTTTGGACAGGATTGGAATTTTTAGTTTTGTTCTGCAATAAGTACTTCTGGTATAGTGTATTCCTTGCCAAATTTTTTTTTTCGGCCTTTTAGTTTACTGTGCAGCCTTTTTCTGGAATTGCGAATTGCCTTTTTTTATTTGCTTCCAGAAGAAAGAGGAATCAAGCAGTTTGATAATTGTGAAACAATGTATTTGCCTGTGAAACTTGCACATTCATCTTGTGAAACTCGAAATTATTTGCACATTTACTATTACCTAAGTTTTGTTATTTCTCTTTTTCCAGGAGAAGTGGGGCAAGAACCTTTACCTTGCGTCAGTGTGTTATGGCCGTACCGTCTCATGAGGTTATCTTTGTTTGGGAGAGAATATACAATGTGACATAAAATCCTAACTGTCTCACTTGACAGCTACAACTAACAGTTGGATATATGGTAGTGTGGTAGGATATGAGAACCATGCATTCAGTTCCATGCTAGGTGGTTGCCCGGTTATTATTATTGTTACCGTTACTATTATTGTATTTGAGTGCTTTAGAATATGAAATTCTCTTCACTAGTCATTTAGTGCTGCTAATTTAAAAGTTTGGAGCAGCGGTGACCCTATGCATCAAAAAACGGTTTGTATCATTAGGTTTTTCACTCATACTAGGTTTTCTTTTCAGGAGCTTTGGCCTTGTAAGAGGTAGATCCAACCTTGTGAATGGTTAGTAATCGTATACTTGTGTTGTCACCCTTTTTTCTAACTTATGTATTAGTGAGTTTAAGTTGCTTTGTAATCATGGTATGTAAATTTTCCTTTGTGTGATAGTATCGGAAGGAAGGCTATTGAAATTCGGCAGATTTGAGTATTTGATCGAAACAAAAAGTGTTCTCTGCATTATGTTTTTAACACTGCCCAAATTGTGGACAAAGCATATTTTGAAATATAAAACAGAACTTGTTATATAAGAAAATAGAATAATCAGGCTATCCTGCACAGGTAGGCTGTGTACAAAAGCGTTGTAGATGTTGCTGCTAATGGCGAATACGAGAATTTGTTCCGACTTTCTGTAGCTTGTGTGTTGAGCACGTTGATTGTAGGATGCCTGGCAATGCGAGAGCATGAACTCGATAGAAATGGAATAGTGTCACTTGTAGTGTAGACAGGCTTCTTGTGATGCTCTTGTTCAATCTCATGCTTGATGCCTAAAAATATACGAGTTGTATATATGGTTTACTGATAACGTGTTATAAGTATTCTTTTAGTTACTAAAGAGCGGTACTTATAGTTCCTCTGAAACGAAAAACTAACAATCTTATACTAGAAACGCATGAAATTAAATATTTTGATAACAATGTGGACCACACTGCCATGTTCTTATTATAGGAAAATTGTCGTTGCTCGCTAAATCAAAAGACAATGCCACACTATTATGAATAGGGGCATTTAATGAAATAAAATTAGCAGCTGTATTTGAGGTCCGGTTGTATGGTCAAAAACAAACGAAACAATTGATTAAGTAGGCGCGAAGCCTGGAATTTTGTGTTATGTAGCATTGACATGAAACACTACAAAAGCCATGGTTTTTTTTTTTTTTAAATGGAACTGTCTTTAAAAAAATTAACCAAATAAGTACCATTTAGCTAAATTTTATGAAAAGAGCCTCTACCGATCTAAGGAATCGGTGTAGCATAAAACAACTTTACTCCACCGATCCAGTGAATCGGTGGAGCTGTTTTCTCACCCGGCCACAACTGATTACACATTTGGTCACATAAAATACTTCCACTGGTTATGTGGATCGGTGGAGTGTCAAAAAATGCCTCCACCGATCCTGTGGCATGGTGGAGGCATGTTGATTTCTCATATCAATTATTAACCAAACAAATTCAGACATCTAATCCAAATCATGTCAGTTCAGTACTGATATTATCCTTGATTGTAAATTTCGGACATCTAAGAATCAACCTTATATTCACGTTGTATATTCCGCAAATCTTTTTTTTTTGTTTATATAATGGATAGTTCGGACATCAACTCCGGGCTGTGCATCGAATTTCAAAATTGTCCGAATGTTAGTTTGAATACAACATTTTTTAAGCTTGGTATTCAAAGAGTACAAATATAATATAATATAATTTTATTTAGAGTCAAACCAAACTTCACATCAATTCAAAGTTCAAACTCATAGTCGCACAAATTTTTGAAGCTTTTTGAGAAAAAAATTACACTCCTTAAAGCTCATTTAAATATAGCTAATAATCAGATTCGTGCATGTTGAGTGGTACATTGATACCTCGTTGAGGCCGGTAATATATTTCTAAAAAGCTGAAATATTTTAACCACATTCCACTAATAGGATGTAATTTTTCTGGGTTCACAACCCGATTTTTGCAACATCTAGATTACTTTTACAGGATGAAAACAAATGAGAAAGCCTGCTTACTTGAAATAAAATCAACAAAAAGTTGACACAGAAAGCACATGCATCAACAAATCACACATTGGTGCTTTTGTGAACTAACAGCAGCTTTCTATTGCCATCTCTTACCTGACGCCTTGCTTGAGCTGGTCGTGGTTTGGCCCGTAGTTGTTTTAAGAAGACCTAAGAGAGATTAAGTCAGTAACATTTATTAATACAGTAACAAAACTAGTATTAAACATGCAACATTTTTTAGTGTAGGTACCAGGGGCCGGAGAATTGAGGGAATCTTTAATCTTCAGACGAGAGGTCCCACTTCTCGGAACTGATCTGCTTATTTTATGCCCATTCCTTTGCCTGATACAAAGAGAAATATTAGCAATATTATATGAATATTATCTTCTATTTTAAATCTCTCAGGAGTTGTCAACCGATATGAAACCCAAAACCTATTAGATGGAAGTCAGAATTATGAAGTCGCATACCTCTCTGATCCAGGTTCGCCGAGTTTGGGTACAAACTCAAAACCACTGCCTAAAGAGCAGTCAGTTTCACCTCCAACAGAAAAGCCACCTTCTGACCCCTCACTCTCTTCATCCTCCCCTTCATCCAAACCCTCACTGTGACCCGCACCATTCATCCCATGACTCCTATTATTCAGTTCAGAGTAACTCTCAGATGTATATGACAGAGACTTGTTATTAATGGATGGTGGTGGCTGGACTGGGGACTGACTGGAGATGGCCATTGCCGCGTAACTTGGAGTGGAAGAGTGTCTGAGTAGTGTGGAATTTGAATTTGTTGATCTGGATTTAAGTTCCTTGAGGGTCTGAAGTTGCTCAATTTCGTTGTCCTTTCTTGCTATAGTGTCCTTCAGTGAGGAGACCTGGGATGCAAAAAAAAAAAACATGCAAAGTTTTGAGTATAAAATGCAAAGCCTTTATTCCATGGGACATAAACTCACTGACTAGTCCAAGGGACATAAACCAACCTGCTCAAGGAGCTCTTTAATATCCTTGCCCTCCTTGTTACTCCTAGCAGCCCCTAATTCAACCCCAGACACCCTCTCAGCAAATTTTAGAGTGCTTATGGTCTCAGCATATGATTCCACATCAGGGTTTATTTGCACAAACATCAATGTCTTCGCCTGTCCCCCTGAAAATAAACAGCCAAAACACATAAAGTCGTACAAATTTCACTTTGATTTCCAATTTCCAGTTCAATCCCATCCAAAGTTGATTTCAGGCAAACATGTATTTGGACATATTGTGGTATACAAGTATCGATGGTTGTTGTAGCATAAATAGTTTAAGACACGCATGTGTCGGGGTCATACAACTACCAAGGGTTACTGTTTCCTGCAGCAGAAAATAGAAAATGAAAATAAAGAAAAATCTGCCAGATTAATGGACACTACTGCCAACTCAGAACCATATACCAGTAGTGGCCAGGGTGTAAATAAATTATTTTGCAACATGGACCCAAAACTTGTAGATATCTGCAAACTTAAAAGAAAATGTAAAAAATGCCCAGTGTTCAGTAAAAGTGACAAATGCTGACCAGAATCTGCAAACAGACCATATCTATAAAACTGAGCTGGCACAGATTAAACGAACTTGTTATATTGATTCACACACCAGAGGTAAGACGATTGCTATAGTGAATACATAAATCAGAGTCTTTTCTAGATTACACTAAACATTTACTGTATTTACAATAGAGCATCTTACTGTATCCAAAAACTGTCAATCTTTATAATAAGGTAATCGAAAAGGTAAATTCCATTGAATATCGAAAAACATTCTCTGCTTCAAATAATTTCTTTTCCCAAGATGAGGGACAAACAAGGGGCTTCTATGTTGTACTTTGAAGTATGCAAAATGCTTACAAAGAGAAACCTTCTTTGTAGAATTAGTGACAAACAAAAGACTACAGTTTTATGAGCTTGTATTTATTGCAGCTTGCTGCTTCTGTAAAATTGCAGATGGTCTGCAATATTTACTTTATTTCATTTTGACCCACATCTTGCAATAATTCCAGATGGTCTGCAATATTTATCTTTGTTAGGTAAGCCTAAAACTTTTTTAGATATACACAGATACCACTAGCCTTTAGATTAAGGTAACAGAGAGATATATGTGCTGGCAATTTTGCCCCCACAAATAAAGAATTTTCCTACATCCAAAATGATAAAGTCGAGGCAACTCGGCCATGTTACTATGAAGTAGGTAGTGTCGAGATGAAAAATTCAGACCCAATAGTAATTTCACTATGAACATTGCCTTCATTCAGTGACATGCGTAATACATTTCTCAAGGGAATACACAACATGGTGAAATTTGGCAGGGATACAGAAAGTTGGGCCATATATTTACCTAATGAGCTCTGTAGGACTTGAGTCAGCTTGCTATTGCGATATGGCACATGTGCGTTTTTCTGAGCTAGCGAAAAAATGACATCACCTAAGGCAGAAAGCGACTTGTTGATGTGTTGAGCCTCCTTGAGCCGATCACCAGTTGCCTCTGACTTCTCAACCCGCTCACTACCAGCAAGATCAATCAAGTGAAGGCATCCACGGGATGTGGAACCATTTTTCACATCTGTTCCTTTCACATGTACTGTCAGAATGCTGAAAATCAAATAACATCAATACATAAATTATTCTTTGCCTGCCTATAAGAGTATGAGGATTGCTTAAAACAATAATGATTCTCCAGCTGTAAAAGATAAATACTAAACAGAAGCTTTCTTGTGAATTGCTTTCAACTTCGTGAGGAAAAAAGTATCAAGCAACAAACAAAAAGGTCAAGGCACTTGTACTGAACATTATTACAAAAAATGTTAGGCAGTAGTCTACTGGTAAAAAATAATCGCATAGATTATTCCATTGACCATGCCCTTGAGGAAATAGCAGAAGGTGGCATGTACCTGTGCTGAACTTTGGTGTTTATGGGTTCAGGACCAGCCTCAATGGCTTGTTGTCCTGAATTTCTTGGATATCAAAAGCCTCAAGTTCAAAATCGAACTTCAACACGAACCCCATTATAACAGCAAAAAATTGAAAGACCAGAAAATACAAATTAGACCATAAGAGGTCCATCCATTGCAATCACCAAAAGGTAACAGATGACATTTCAAATTATTCAAATCCCGATGTGTCAGATAAATTGTAAAGTACCTGTGGGAACGGCTACTTCTTTCGTTTAAAGCAGTAGAGCCAACAGCCCTATTAGATTGGCCAATTTGCATCAGATCAAGTACATCTGTCGTAGAATTGACAGCGTGCAAGCTTGCCTCAGGCACAACAAGGCCGTTCGGCTGGGAGGTACTCCAAACTCCGAGTGTTTCAATTTTATTAAGGAAAAGTATGCAAAATAAAGGATTCAAATTAAAAAAAAATTCACTGATTTGACATGAGTACCATAAATCCATCCTTTCACTTACTCCCATAAGTGGCTCCTGAGTCAACATATATTAAAGATTATTTAGATGAATATCCATACAAGTTACACATCATATAACTGAAATTGAAAATCTTCAAAACCGTAGCTTTCAATTTGCATGCACAAGAGAATATGGTATCCCCCCCACCCCCCCCACTGTATATATGTATATAAGGGTGGCTTCTATCAGTTTTGTAGAGTTACGGATGTGAAATTAAAACAATGTCATGTTATAAAAAAGGATATCTTTTCTGCACAACATCATTGGAGAGAAGGTCGCGAACTTGTTCATTGTATATTTCAACCATTTGAACTCCAACTTCATACAAAAATGCATTTCTTCTGCCCAATGAGATATTAAAAAGGTCATTCAATGCACGATAATTGACTCCCCAATCCTCCTTTGATGTACCTGGTCCACTCTGCAAAAAAATAAAATAAAAATTGAAATCTAGAATTACAATATATAAACTTTAGTTGATAGGAGTACGACTAAAACTAAACTTCACTTTTTTCCCCCCTGTTTCAACAAAAATTCAAGTAACCTGATTTAGTTTCAATTTACCTTCAATTATGAAAAAATAAGTACACATAATCCAAGAATTAGCAAGAAAAGAAACCAAAAAGAGGTCTGAATATTTGATCAGACCCAAACAAAATTTCCTTGATCAACAAATTATGCTTTCAAGGAATACATGGGATAACAGGATGAGAATAAATTTAAAAGATGTGTTAACTTGCCATGGTGTAAGTTTTTCCAGATCCAGTTTGACCGTATGCAAAAATGCATACATTGAAGCCATCAAGAACAGACCGAATCAGTGGTTGGATATCAGCGAAGACTTCCGCTGTTTAAAATAAAATGGAGAATACTTGTTAAGTATGTATGAGATAAGAGGTTTAAGAGACAAATCCTAAATCTTTATATTACTTTACCATTAATTTTGATTTCATATCTATGCTCTAGATAACTAAAACTTGTATCCATTAAAAATGAGCCTTGAGCAGTTTCCAACTCATATCTCAAGAGGACCTTGAAGCCAAATCAACAACACTAACTTTTGTAAGGAAACAATATTAGGATCTAAGTTTCCAGGGTATTAAAAAAAATGAGATTATAGACTAATTCTAGGAAGTAAATTCAAGAGGGAAAAATGTTACATTGAGATGAAGCGGGGGCAAACACCTTGTTAAATCTGAACATTCTATGACCATCTTTTCCTTGTTTAAAGGGATTTGTGATTAATAGCTCCCCATTCTCGCCAATATAATCAATGGTGGTCGATTTTGAACTTTGGCCTGGAAGAAACGGCCTAATACGACAATACACCCGGATATTCCCTGCAAAATTGACAATAGAGAAGGAACACTTGTCAGTCAGGCCAACCTAGGAGAAGTCCCTTCCCAGTAGCTATTTCTGCAAAAGAACACTAAATTATGTTGAGATAACCTTTTAATTCCTGAACTTCATTGAACAATCTTTGGTTTTCAGCTAGAACTCTGTGATAATTCTCAGCAGCGTCAACTAAACCTTTCAGTCTCAGGCCTACAAAAAAGAGCAAGCATTTATTGTTTATTTTATTTATTTATTTCAGATAACAAAAAACAGTGAATAAAAGGAAATGGCCTAACCAAAGTCAGATATCTCATCTCTCCATTTCTCCTGAATATTGAAAACCTCTTGCTTAAGAGAATCAGATGACATTCTTAGGTTCTGACATGACAAAATAATTGCACGAATTAGCACCAAGAAGATAATAAACATATTACAGTTTATTTCAAGGATTACCATCCTAATTACTAGTACTGGTTGAACATCATTCTTTTCCTTCCCTTCTTTTGAAGCACCAAGTGTTTTGTTGTTTAAGCACAATATGCTATTGACCCTGATGCATTATGTTTGTTCCCAAAACAAAAGCAAGAAACCCTTGTATGTAAGTCAGGACAGTTATCACTGGGCCAATACATCAGTAACATTTTGTAAAGGTCAAAATGAACCTTAGCTGAATAGAGTTGATTATCCACAAATCTTTGGTAGATATTCTCCCTCCTATTCCAAATCTGCAATTTCAACTCTGATGCAGTCTCCAGGTCACCAACTCTTTTTCTAGAATTTCCTAGAAGAAACTCAAGTTCCCTTATTCTGCCAGTCAAGCTTGTCTCCAGTTCCTTTGCCTTGGTCTCCAGTTGTTTCTGCTGATCTTCATGCAACTTCTTTTCAGACTCCATCTCTTTCTTTAATTTTGTGATTAATTTCTCAGCATTCTCTTTCTCCTTCATTAACCGTGCAATGTCTTGCTCGCTGTTTTTTGTTTTCTCTTCAAACTTTGACTTCTCTGCCTAGAAATGTGAACTTTTAAAAGATTAATACTCTTTCAATATTTTTCCTTGTAGTTTCACAAAAGTAAACAAACAAAAATTTAAAATATAGATGAATAAGTAAAGCCAGGTTGATTACAAACCTTGACTACATGGAGCCGATTCATGACTATCTGAAAATAATTAAACCAATAAATAATGACTTATCCATACAATATGCAAAATACTGTGACAAAAGAAAGTGGTAAAATATGGCATGAACAAACAGATAAATCCACCCTCTTTCAATTACAAAATCCTTACTAGGCACAGATATAATGAATAAAGAAAATAAAAAACTCGTACTGTCTGAGCATGAGCATTAAAGCGTTAGCAGCGAGATACCAGAACACTTCATATAATTCCATACCTGGTTTTCTTCATTGGTTCCGTTGACCAATGTTTCAAGCGCTTTGATTCTTGAACGGTACTTCTCTTCTCTTGCTTTTACGACGGTATTTTGCTGTGCCAAAGCAACCAGTAGAGACCTTCAATCACATATAAAGAGGTCCAGAAAGAAAAAAGGAGCTTTTGAAAAAATAGAACTTACATTTCTTATGTGTTCAGCTTGTGTTGAAATGCGTCGCTCAATTTCTTGCACAACTTTCCGCAATAGATAAACTACCCTCTATGTAAAGGAAATAATAGAAGTAAAATAACTATACAGACAAAAATATTTAAAATAAAATAGAGATAAGAGAAAGAAAGACCCCAAAAAGCAAAAAAAAAAAAAAAATAGAGGAAAAAGAATAAAGACTAAAGAGAATATTTATCCTCTTATAATGAATTCAGATGCAAAAGTTTCTCCCAAGTTACATTAACCAAGAAATATTTTACCAGTTAAGTGGTCTACCTAAAGGTACCATTTATACAAATTATTGGTTGAAGTTGAAACTAATAACAAACTTACATGTGGTATTTCTCCTTTCTTTCTCTCTATACTTTCATCCAGAATACCATTCACAACGCTAAGTAGAGATTGTGTAGTCGCATTCTGCAACACGAATACAATTTTCAAAACCAACTTAAAATACATCCAAATATATCTAGAACAGTCACTGGAAAACTTACATCTAAACTATTAGAGTGCATCATTTCAGAAATTTTAGCAGCTGGGAGATCAGAATAAGAGCCTTTCTTTAGTTGGAAAACTTCCCTAAATTTTTGCCCTGTAATGTGCAAACATGCAATAAATGATATTTTATAAAAATCTGGTACATAATTAGGTTGCTAACAGAAACCTTAGAATTTCTTTCATCGTTTCATAATCATATGGGTCACAATAACCAATCTCATAGGATGGATAAGTAGTATATTTTGTTATGTATTGTGTACATAGTTAAATTCAATTCTAGTTTCAAATTTGTTATTCTTGAGAACTAAAAATATGCCCATAGTACTGGGCTCATTAGTTGTCACACTGTTTCATACTTTTGTGTGTGATCTGAAGAACATGCTTGGTTTCCATCCTTCTTATGGCTCATTTAATAAAAATACTATCTTTATCTTAGCACCTGGTAAGCTAATGCTTGTGGGTTCCAGATACTAGTAGGATACGACTATCTAGCAGACCACATCAGTAACATTGCAAGTACAACTCCTGTTATTTTGCTATCTTGCACTTGATTTCAGTTTATTACCAGTACTGGTACCAAGGACTAAAAGATAAAAAAAACATACCTCGAGAGGTGTGGTGCGACTTGACCTCAGAATGACCTTTCCTCTTCTCCTCACCAGGTGCACTGGAGCCACGCAATTGGCCTTGAGCATGCTTTCCAGGCTCAGGAGCAGGAGCTCTCCATTTCTTATTGAGCAGGCTGCCACTTCCAATATTGGATGTGTTTTCAAATGAGCCATCTTCACCTGGCTCAGAGGTAATATTGTTCTTCAGAGACAACAGACAGTTAACAACTGATGTCATGGAACCCTATAAGAAAACGAGCAAATTTGGAATATAATCAGTAAATGTGTGGCCAAGACTTGCAATTTCCAGTTAAGCACGAAATTCTGACTTGTGGTTTCTGTTTAGCAATTTGCCCCAGCTTGACATAGACATCCCTCAAGACTACAATCAAATGACAGTAAACCAAAAGAAGACTAAGGTGAAACCAAAAGGGGGCATAAAATGTGTTAAACACTGGATAAACCAGCATCAGATGGAAACCTGCTCAATGTCCGTTATTTCAAAGCCCGGTAATCTGAGTTCTTCAATTACTGAAAGAAACTTCTTCAAAGTAGCAACTTGTGGCTCTGACGAGTCATAAGCGCCATGTGTACCCTACAAAAGAATCAAAGAAGGAAGTAGAAATATATACTTAAGATCAGGAGACGTGGAAATGCAAGGTATTGTTCCTTGGCAAGATTCACAGGAATATGATAGAACTGTGCCCAATTCTTCCAATTTAACCAAAAATCATTACTTTGTGACAGTTAAGTATATGACATTTGATTGTTAAACTCTGTGGAACTTTTCAAAATTTCATGTGAAACAAGAGCACAAAAAAACCCAATTTTTTTCTTATTCAATTTATTGCTTGCAATTTAATACCAAGTATCAACCATATGAGTTCAGAGTAAGCTCCCCATTCCAAATCTGCTTACTCCTTGATAATACTAAAACCAAGTTAATGAATAAAAAGTACCTTGGCTATACCAGGAATAAGTACATTTAAAACCGAGCATAGCACAGTTCCGTCATAGAGTTGCTTTCTCAGTTCCTCCTCTGATGAATCAATCGGTACATCAAAATCAGGTAACAGTTCATTCAACCAGTCCAGTAATTCAGCTCTTCGGTCCGCTGAAATAGTAAAATGTCAAGAATTTACAGAATAGTTAGAACGCTGAAATTTCCAGAAAACAGTTAACAATGTCGGAACAAAGGGTTGGACAGATATACCATTTCAAGGGACGCATTTCATACAAGAGGCAGAATTACGAGCCAAGTGAAAGACACAAAAATTCTTTTTTCCAGGAAATTGCAGGCACGGCATTTTACCCAAAATTTCATAACAAGGCAGGAATAAGGCTAAGAGAGCAAGATCTTTTCTTTCTCAGCCTATAGGAATCACAAATATTGGATCCAGGACGAGAAACAAAAAGAGTAAACCTTCTTAAGTCGGAATTGCAGTTCGCAATCCTTGCACATTTTTCATAACAAAAGAAAGAACAAGGATAAACGAAGTCCTATTCCAGGCTCGTTCCAACTAGCTTGGATAGTTCCATTCTGTCCTTTTTCTCCAAATTACACTCCTCTTGGCATGTTAAAAGAAGAAAAAATAAGACATTTAAAGTAGATCGGCTACTGACCTGCCTCAACCTCAGTGTCAACACTCCCCATTCCTCTTTCAAGCTCCGTACAGCAGGGGCCTCACTGCATAATCCCAAAAAATCGAGGAGTAAAATGCAAAAGTGCCCTGAGCGTAATGTACAATTGCAGATCGATGACTGGCGAGATAAATTCCAGGAGATCGTCGCCTCTAGTACTCGGTTCTGCTTGAATACTTGGGATTTCAAAAATACTGACAAAATGTGGGGTAAATTTGGAAATTTCTGGACCCTAGTGAGAGTGGAGATGCCACATTGCTATGATTTGTCGAAATTTTCTTAACTCCGTCCGTTTTTAGTTCGAGATTTTGGATCTTAGTCTCTCGTTCTCTCTCTTCTCTCTCGCCTTACCTCGCTCTCTTACCTAAAGTGCGTAGAGAGAGAAAGACAGGCAAAGCTGTTTGGAGGGTTCAAGCTTTGAAGAGGAGAGGGGGTTTTTGAACGGGTGCATATCCTCTGAGATATCTCAATTTTTGCGTGACCGACGTGTCCGGTTCCTATTCGGGGGAACGTAGGGGGCCAGTATTATCTCAGAGCGTTGAGATTCGTGCAGAACGTATTTGAACGTTTGAGATAATCCAAAAATTCACGCAAAGTTTGAGATACCTCAGAGGATGCGAATTCGTTTTTGAATCGCCTTCAGGTTTCAAGTCTTGAACACAAACGGGAGACGCTTTTTTCTCCTTTAATTTCTCTCCCTCTTTTTTTTCCTTTTTCCTCTTTAATATTTTCAGGTACATCCTTACCATAACTTCTATTTACACCAATACACTCAACTTTGTACTTTCACATATTGTGATAGATGATAGATCTACATTTAAATGAAGAAAATAATGACTTCACATTATTAATTATGTACAATTATTACACCTTCTATCGCATCTCTGATTATAAAAATATGCTAAAACTATTATTGGCAGTATTTGAGGCATTGAGCGAACTCTAGATTTGCAAATTTTTGTGATTATAGATATTATAAGGTCTGATGCGAAACTTTTCCACATGTGTTCTTTTTAATTTAATATCTTTAGTATTGAAACGGTGTTAGTTGTCGGTCCCAGCCGTTTACCTCCGTGCGGACAATGAATTAACGACGTGCAAAGCAAAGGAGATGTCGCTGCCTCTTTGGTGCAGATCACAAGACATTTCATTTTCCATCAATCCAAAATCTTTTGAAATCTTACTACAAAAATATAGAACAGACCCTACCGCTGTACTTATTTACACAAATACCACACTGCTAGTTTCGAGGTTTGTTGGGTCTTGTCGTCTTTCGAGTGAACCTGACTAAGATATGTAATTTCCAAAAACGACGGGGGTATTATATAAATGACCAAATGAGATGTAATTTTCCTTGATGGTTGGCACGTCCAAGGTTTAGACTGGAGTAGACTAGACAGAGCAAGAGATATATATTTTTGGAATTCATATCCTCTGCATTAACGGAGCGTACGTTAATAGATCTGGACCGTGCGATTGAGATCTGCACTAATATTGAAAGGATCCTGTGCGTCATAGGCGGAGCCGGATTGGCTTCCATCCTGATCAGACGGACGAGATGCTAAACTCTAAGAGATGCTCTTTTGAGTTAATGCAGAAGATGCGGACTCATGTTTTTGTGTGAAAGTTGTTCAATTTGTCTGTATTCGAATTTGCATCCTCTGAGATATCTCAAATTTTGCGTGACTTTTTGGAATATCTCAATCGTTCAAACACGTTCTCCACGAATCTCAAAGCTCAAATAATACTGCCCCCTACATCCCCCGAATAGGCACCGGACACGTCGGTCATGCAAAAATTGAGATATCTCAGAGGATACGCACCCTCTGTATTCCCGCCATCGAAAATTCCAAAAAAAAATTGTTATGAAATAAAAAGAAATATCAACGAAGCTGAACTACTGAGTCTATGGACCTATGCTGTGAGGTGGGGTGGATTAGTGGATACCATGTCTCCTTTCCTTCATTAATCTAATCACATTGGTTGCCTCAATTATATGTATTTATAAGTTTCTTGCGGATCTTATTAAAATATTGCGATGAATATCTAGTAAAAAAATGGAAATAATCGTGTACGGGTTTCGCCATTAGCAGATAACCTCCGCACTGTGTTGCGTTGTGTACCGGCCACAGAGGATCCAGACTACCGTCAGTGCTACTTCAAATGATGTCAACTGTGAGTCTGTGACGGATATGGATTGCAAAATTGTGTAGCGGGCTAGTGGGCATAGTAACAAGATCTGCGAATTATTCGTGAATAATTCATTTTTTTAGTGATGCTGAACCAAATGCCGAATTCTCCCGAATAATTCACGAATAATTTGCGAATTTTACGAATTTTTCCCCAATTTTCCAAAATTTTTCCTGATTTTTTTTTGCTTCATTACAAGACTGAGATCTCTGATCCAGATAATACCGAATTATTTTTGAATTATACCCTAATTATTCCCAAATTACGAAATTTTTTACCTCACCGAATCAAACCTGAATAATTCATTTGTCACTATGCCCCGAATTGAAGGGCTCGACGATAATTTTTTGTTTCCTGATTTATACAGACAATTAGACCTGATATATAATTTGAATGGAAGTTGATGCAGATTATTTCTCTTATGAGTTTTTTTTTTTGTTTTTCCAGAATTTTTTGTAACACAAACTTTGCGGATTGTTTTTAATATCCAACATTAAATAAAAGAAAAAAATTTCGATGTATCCATGCAAATTTTTGAAATAGCCAATATCTCCATAGAAACTCCATAATGGCCAATATCCCCATAAAAATTTAACATTATTACTTTTATCGCCTTTAAATTATTTAACTTTATATTTAATTATTTTAAAAACTAAATTGACTAATATGTCCTTGATCTTTGACTGGAGGTGTCCATTCTAATTGTTTCTTCCTCCCTCTTGTTTCACCTTCATGTGCGTCTCTCGCACAACAAAATCAAGATGCTGCTGGAAAGAGGTAATGCGAAGAAAAAATGTTCCTTGATGAGACTAACATAGATAAAGAGTAAAAGTTCCATCTTATTCAATATTTCAAATTTAATCTAATTCGGCATCTCTTTCAATTTCTTGTCACCTAAATATTGCACCAAAAGGAAAAAAAATACAAAAAATGAAATTGAGTAAATAATCAAAATGAAACTAAAGGAGACTGATTTCCTCAGCTCTATTTGCTAATCTCAATTGGCATTGTAGCGGAGATCTCTCGTGTTAGTTTATTTTTGCTTGAGCTCCACCTGCATTTGGCTCAGGACTTGATGCAGTGGTTGTCTCCAGATGAAGCAAAACTATTAGAAACGATAGCAACCCAGAGGTGGTTTTCACATGGGTGGTTGTTTCTCTCCGGTGCGTGAGAGCAGGTATTTCTTATTTACTGTAGGTCTAAAATTTAATTCTTTTCTTGTTGGAATGAAGCTTAAAATTTAATCTTGTGAGGGCGGGTACACACAAAGGAATTATCTCAAATTTAATTTTATGAGCTGTTATGATCAACCTTCTGCTTTAATCACTGGGTGTATATTTACTATTAAGCAATTAGAATGGGGCTAAGAATTGGGCTGAGAGAGACGAATTCGTATCCGGTGTAGTACCGCAAAAGGGAATCTTTTAGAATAATTCCTTTTTGAATAGATCCGGACCGTTCATTTAACCTGGCACGAATCTCAAAGTCCAATAATACTGCCCCCTACAGTCACCCGAATCTCAAACCGGCTGAGATTTAATCTCAAACCGTAAAGTGATGCGCATCCTCTGTAGTAATAGAGAGGATACGGATCCTGAGAGAGACAGGATGGAGGAAGAAACAATTAGAATGGACACCTCCAGTCAGAGTTGAAGGGTATATTGGTCAGTTCAGTTTTTAAAATAATTAAATACAGAGTTAAATAATTCTAAGGGGATAAAAATAACAATGTTAGATTTTTACGGAGATATTAGATATTATGGTGTTTTAATGGAGATATTGGAATTTCAAAAGTTTGTATGGGTACACTAAAATTTTCCCTAAATAAAAATTAATACAAATGCTCAAGTATTTTGAAGAATTTTAAAAATGTCCAGACCGTCGAAAATCTCGGCAGCCGAGATGAATAACATAAATTTTTGCTTGATTTCTTCAGTTTCTGTCAAAAAAAGTGTTACGGATTTATAGTTTTTTATTTAATTAGAAAATGTTATAATATATTTTTTTTTATGTATTGAAATATTATAAATATTTTATATATTTCTTCAAAAATAGATGAAATACTATAAAAATTGATTTATTAGAAAGCATGCAGCAGATAATCAGGATCAACAATTTTCATGCCATTTTTTTTGCAGCCATAAGAGAAATTAAAATATTTCTCTGTATTACTGGAAAAAAGTAAAAAATGTTTTGAATCTGAATTATTTATCTCAGTTTAAAAGTCACTTCTAAGTAAATAAATAAAATATTGTGGTTCTTCTAGTGTATTTAAATTCTAAGATATTATATCCATTTTGAAAACAAAATTCAATAAGAAATCATTTTGTCTGACAAAAAGTTAGAGAATTTTTTTGTTTTTTTTTAAATAAAAGGACCACAAAATTTTCTGCGACTTTTGAATTGGTATCAATAATTCTTATCCAAAACATTTATATTTTTTTCCAATCACACATAGAGAAATATTTTAATTTCTCTCACAGCTGCAAAAAATCCAGCCTGAAAAATATTGATTTATATATTGCAGTCATTCTAATAAATTAAATTATATAGTATTCCATCTATTTTTTAAAAATATAAAAATATTTCTAATATTTCAATAAAAATAAATAAATTATAATATTTTCTAATTAAATAAAAACTGTAAATCCATAACATTTTTTTGACAGAAAATGAAAAAATCAAACAAAAATTTATGTCATTCGACCTTTGAGAATCTCGGCGGCCCAAATTTTTTTTCGGCCACCAAAATTTTCGGTGATCTGGACATTTTGAAAAAATTTCAAAATATTTGAACATTTGTATTATTTTTTATTTCATGTTGGATGTTAAAAAAAAAAATCGGCAAACTTTCGCGGATTTGGATCCCCATCATGTGACGATAAAAAAATAACAGTCACATGTTTTATAATTAATTGCAGTTAGGGGTGTTGAAACGGTTCGGTTTGTTCGGTTTTCAACCGAATTGAAATTTTTTGGTTTAAATGGTCGGCTTTTCGGTTTAAATGGATCGTTTCGGTTGAATTTTTGAACTATTTTGGTTTAAATAGATCAGTTTGGTTTAGACTTTTCAAAACCGACTAAACTGAACCGACTGAATTATATTGGTTTAAGCATGATTTATATTTTGTTTGGTTCAATTATTGATTCCTTTCTTTAATTTTAGTTTAAATATTTTAGATCATCTACATATTTTGTATGGAATTGAACAACTTATGTATGAACATATGTAATTTTCATTAATAATGGCACCGATAGGTTTACTTCGGTTTGAATCGAACAAACCGAAATTTACTTCGATTTGTTTAGTTCAGTTCTTAATCGGTTCTATTTTGGAAAACCGAAAAAAAGTTTTGTTTGATTATTTTAATTCGGTTTCGACCAAACCGACTGTTTAAACACTCCTAATTGCAGTAGCCGGACAAAGAGAGGTTTCGCTCCGCGTGCACCCGCACAACCGGAAACCAAGTAACCAACACAGCAAAACCCATGGTATCTGGATATTCTTCTGATCGTCTGTGGTCGTTTCTACGTGGTATTCTGTGTTGAAGGCCAATATTAGTTGAACATTTGTATCCGCACACGTAAAGAAACATAATATCCGACGCATACATATTAGTTACATTTTAAGCGTCGAAGGCCCGTAGGCTTACATGTTACATTGTTAGTTACATTGTTTAAAGTTCAAATTCCAAATCGTAAGCCCTTGAAACTTAAAAAACAAGGCAGCGGGTTTTGAGATTGAGACTATGTTTAAAGCATGTAAAGAAAAGGAAATAAAATCACATGTTAAGGGATTCAGACAATTGACGAACATATAATGAAATATTTTCAAAGAAATTTAGATGCAGCTGTTATTGTCAATTAAATATGCAAGAGTGATTTGATGTATCTGTATGAATTAATCTGATTTGTTTGAAAAGCTGTCCATTTTTATTAAATGTGTTATAAAAAATGTGTCGTTAAATAACTAATTAATGAGTTTTGTAATTGACTTTATTTTCTTTCTCTGTTTGACTGGCGATATAAGTTGGATGGGTGTGAAGATGTTTTAGTTGTGCCTTCAAACGAGGATTGACGTACACATTCACGTGTTCTCACATCCACGTAGTATGTCCCGTGCCTCCGCAGTTATTGCATTCGCAGGGGCGGATCCAGTGTAGACTGGGAGGCAGTCGTCTTTCTGAATTTTGAGTTTTAGTGAAAATTTATCTGTTTTGACAAGCTTTGCTCTTCTTTGAAAAAAAATTTGTCCTCCTCTAAATATTTAATTGATAATTCAGGTTAAATTTATAGTTAAAATTAAAATAAATTTCTTGAATTATGATTGGTAATTAGAATTATATGTCAGAATATCAGAAATTACAATTTAGAGCATTATAAATATAAGTTAAAGCATTATTTTTTTTTATCAAATACTCAATTAGTCAGTGAGTTTAAATTCGATTAGATATTTAAACCTGATTCGATATTTTTTTACCCCTCTAACGAAAATCCTGAATCCGCCCCTGTACATTCGCCTCTTCTTGAAAATTGAAACCAACAAATGTGCTCTAGACTCTGTATTGTATCAGCACAACATTTGACACGAAAACAATACGCGGATACAAATTATATAAACCTCGTTGGTTTAACTAACAAATCAGATAATATAGTTTTTGGATTAAGGCTCTTGTTAAATCTTTTCATCCTACAAAAATAGAACTAAAACTATGTTGATATAAATTTCAGCGATAAAAAGAGGAGAGTGAACAGTAGTATAATTTGTTCCTAATAAAATTAGAGTGTTCACGTGGTTACTCATCAAAAGAAAAATAAATAATACCGACAAAGTTTAATCTAATAAAACGAGGATGGTCAGGGAATACTAAATGTCATTTTTGTGATTAAGCGGAAACCATAGACCACCTATTTATACAGTGTTATAGAGTTAGATAGGTCTGAAACTGGCTAGATAAATATCAACATTTTTTAGCAGACTGGTACAGTATGGATGATATTTTGAACTTTACATTTTCTCTGCCAAGTAATAATAGATAATTCTTTTTAATTGCATTTAGTGAACTTGCTTAGACCACTTGGAACTTACAGATAACATTTGCTTTGAGCACCAACAATTTGAAACAGGTAAGCATACTATCTTGAAGATTATTAAATGGATGGTTTTGTTGACAGGAACTACTAGAGTAGAAGAGGCTAATGGAGTGAAGAATGGTTGCCCGAGACACTACACATTCCTTTTTAGGCTTGGGACGCAAGTACTGATAACGTAAATCACTATCTTTTTATCTAAAAAATGGCGAAAAGTGAATGCAAAATAGCTATTTTTTTTATTTATTTACTGCAAACGTGTTTTTAGTGATTTCAGCAGGTTTTGGAGAAAATTTCGTATTTAGGTCAAAAACAGAGCAAAAATGTCATATTTAGGCGTTTATCGAAAATGCGCTAAAATGAGACATTACATGGAGCATGAAACACCTCACACGAAGTGCACAACATGTGAAATGGTGAAATTACAAAAAATCCGCTAAATCAGAAAACCCTGCGGTCTCCTCCACGAGGTATGCGGCATAGCCCAGAGGCCGCACAGATTGAAGGACAGGTCTTCTTGGCCTTCTAGAAGCTGCATTTTTCTGATTGGTTGCGCTATTTTTAGTTGATTCCAGATAAGATCATGGGTGGACCCCATGTCCTCCATGATCTCCACTACTTCCACTATTCTACTAGTGCTTAGAAAGACTATAAATACCTCTATTGCAGTAGTATTTGGTGTGTTCAAATTGTGTCAAGTCCAGAATTATAGCTAGTAATCATCATTGTTAGGTTAGGTTAGATTGGAGAGTTATCTAGAGAGAGAGAGAGACATAGCCATTAGAAACCAAGCAATGCGGCATCATCTAAGGCGATACATGTTCTTCCATCTTCAATTAGACTGTAAGTTGTATTCTCTTTATTTATTCCCTTTATTGCCATAGCTATGAGTATCTAAACTTCTCATTTCTAGGGTGACGGTTGTACTTGAATTCTTAATTATGTTTTAATATATGTATATATTTTGTTTTGCGTTTAATTTATTTTGCACTTTAATCTTTTTATAATATCCTTGCATACATAGTTCTGTCTACTATATATCAATAATCACCACATACCTAAAATGTAGCATAGTCGTTGCATCATTGTGTGAGAAAGATAATGCATGTAAGTACTGACACCTAGGCTAACGAGACTTGGCAGCGGTTCAAAGTCTTAGAATCCAGTAGGTTCCCTTGGCAGGATAATATAAATTGCATTTTAGACTAAGTTTGGCTTCTCTGTGGACATACTAGACTTAGTTGGAACAATATTAGAAAACATTTAGATTAGGTGGGGTCGTTGGGATATTTCAACTATGGGGTAGTATAGGAAAATAATATAATTTTGTACCTAAAACACTTTAATCTTAGTAGCCCAAAAGCTTATCGAAAGATTGGAAAATCTTTCAATCGCATAAACAAACTCTCAGTTCACCATGCGGGTAGTGACAGTGCCATACGCAGGGGTACTTGGGGGGGGGACAGTTTATACCGCACGTGGCAATGACAGTATCGCATGCGGCATAGATAAACGTTGAAACATATATTTTGCATGATTAAGAAAGACATGAAACCTGAACCCTAAAACCTCTCTATCTACTAATATGGGTATGTTTGGATGAACTCTAGAATAGCTAGAATAGCTACTGTTTAGAATAGTAAATAAGAATAGCCACTGTTTAAGAACAGTGCTAACTTAAGCTATTCAGAATAGTGAAAAAGTGGTTTGAATTGCATATTTGGAATAGAGTTCGGAGAAAATGAATAGAGTAATAATTTATGTGTTAGATTAAATATAATACAATATAATATTAATTTAAATATTAAATGTAATATAATATTATTTTACATATTAGATTAGTACTAAATAAAATATTATATTAAATATAATATAATATTAGTTTAAATATTAAATATAATATAATATTAGTTTAAATGTAATATAATATTATTTTAAATATAATATTAATTTAATATTTTAAACATAATACAATAATAGATTTAAAAAAAATGATTCAATTTTTTAAATTAAATTTAATATTATCAAAATAATATATATTGCCATTCTTTGTGAGGCAAAAAAACAATGTGGAACAGGTGGGGCCCGGGTATTGATTTGAAAAGAATATATAAAGGAAAAAAATTGATTGCAAGATGCTTGTAAAGGCAAAAAGGAGGCTCCAAGACAAATGTAAAAGTTAACAACAGGCTCCAAAAGAAGAAGCTATTCTGATTTTTTTTTAGAACAATAGAATAGCGCTATTCAGCCTATTCCGAATAGCGCTCCAAGTTGTTTGGATGGAGCCTGTTCTGAATAGCACTATTATGAGAGCATCCAAACGTACCCCTATTGTTTAATCTTTTCTAGTTATAATATCTTTATTGCATTTGTCACCACCAGCTAATTTATAAAAATTCCATAACCTAGACTAGTAAAAATTACTTAAAAATTTAATACACTGTCCCTGTGGATCGACACTCCAATTATATTACACGGTAGAATCATGCACTTGTAATATGAACGTAAGTTGAAATTAGACTTTATAAATATTGAAAAGTAGTAGTTCAATTTGAACTCATCAGTGGTGGGGCAAACAGATGAAGAATATGACTATAATGCTTCTTTTGATAGTTGATATGCGATATTGATGTAATAGACTTAATTATATGTTGTTTGTGTTTTGATGAATTGTTGTATTAGTTTAGGTAGTCAGTCGTTAGTATTGACTTTCTAAGAAAATGTTCTATTGCAATCAAACAACATACACTAGTATGAGAAACTTTAGTAGGTTGTAAGTTACAGAGTTTCAAGCAATGAAACAAACTAGTTGCTTTATTTAAAAAAAATAGTATAATTTGATTGTCGCAACTATAGTAAAACTTGCACGCACGTTATAGTTCATTGCCCTTGCTAAAGAAATGATCTGAATCATCTCATTCTACATAGCAGTTGCCTTCGTGCAGAGGATACAAATTCTCCGGTGTGGCCTCTTCATCCTGCTTCACATCTCTCGATTTTTTTTTGGTCCTGTACTTTTTAGTAAATCAACCTGAATGATTGTTTAAGTAACACATCGGATAAATTAGACGAGAACTTGGAGATTTTCAGAAATCTGTTAACGGATGAATTAATTAATTTTACTCATTATCGCATTGGAAACAGAGTAATATTCCCGTGAGTTCATTTACAATTTGGAGTCTCTCTTCACGTTCGGTTTTGAACTCAAAAAGCCGTTCCAAACTTCCAATCGACGGTGATCGAATGCGAACGGGTCTGGGTGGTTTAAATTATAACTTTGCAAATCTCACGAGTCACCGGTGTTTAAATCGTTGGAAAGTGTGCGGGTAGGCGGGTTGCTTTGCCAGGAGTCCGATCCAATAAAGAAGAATTTTAATTTGTGGCCTAATAATGTTTATTCATTTTAATTTGTTGTTACCCATAAAATTCTTCAGCCCGCTTATGTCATGTGTTACACACCGATTTGGTGCATAAATAGTTTCAATTGATAGTTTGTCATTAGTAGCTCGTATATAATAATGATTGATATTGAACAATTAGCAAATTGATTAGTCCACACCATAATAAGCTTTAATTGATATTTTTTTCAGCCAGTTATAATTTCCTAACTTTATTCATTTTTTTTTTTGTATATATGTTCCTTGAAGGATTTTGATTTGACTATTTTATGCGGTCAATTATGATTAATTTATTAATTTAGATGTTTCTTATGATTTATTAATAGAGAGTTACAGAAGAACTTGAGTGTAACATGCACAAAAATGTTTCTGAGGCGGTACTTAATAGAGTTACTAAATCTGTTATCTCTCTCAATTAATAACAAAGATTTAATCAGAGGCAAAAATAAGAAAGTGTTTATTAAGGGTAAAACCGACATTAAAAATAAAGAATTCTCTTTGCGCTCAATACTAGAAATTATGATCTTAAAATAGCACTGCCCATTTAATACAACGAGTCGAGTCAAATTAAATCAAGGTTGAACTGTGCGTAGATCAAAGATTTTTACTGACTCAATCTGCTCCTGTGGACCCATCACCTTCACAATTGTTAAGTGAAAACCCTGGAAAAGATCTTCATCTTCCTCCTATAGTGAGTTGAGAAATGAACAAGTCAGCATGGATCAAGCAGCTGAGCCAAGCTTAAACTCGACTCACATTAGAACGAGTCTGAATTAAATAATCTAATTACAATTTTAGTTTCATTTCTGTTATTTATGGGTTCCTTCCTTTTTTTAATTCCCATTTCTCTACGAAACCTCATACATACATAATCATTTTTGTAGCAATTTGCTCGCTGGTAATTAATTTTTGTTGGTGACGGACGCGGAAGCGCTCAAGGACTAATTTTATCGAACACCTTGCGGGCATACACCAATATCCGACCAAATGGAGAAATATGAAATTCAAACAAGAAACCAACACAAGCAAGCAATCAATCACAGAAAATAAAGGAGACATACAAAATTTTACTTGGAAACCCTTTCAAAAAAAAATCACTTGAGCACACGACGCAACTTGAAGAGGATTTACAAATAATATAAGAAGATTAACAAGCCAGTAACACTCTCTCTCACACTTTCTAATCTATAAAATTCTATAAGATTTTCAAGTGTATCGGTGGATTGAAACAAAGAAAACAAACCCTAGAACAAAGCTTGAAGAGGAGACTTCGTTCAACTGAGAAGAGAGCAGACTATAAAAAAAAAAAAACAGAGAAGAGAGCAACTGACGCTATTTCGTTTCGGCTCTATTACAAAGCAGCTCACACTTTAGCCCTCTTAATAATAAACAAATAATCATGCATTTTTTATTTTCTATTCATTTCCGTAGAAGAACCCGAAATACAAAATGGGCCGGGCCCATTATTTGTCTTCACTTCAACAATTTTCTCCTGGCTGCAATAAATTTTACTCGTTCTGAAAATGAATCTATAAAAACTATCATCAAAATGACAGCCATGTACAAATTAATATAGATTATAAATTGAAATGTGTGAATAGCATGATGACAAGGTTTAGAGAAGTGATTATTTCCGACTCAGCGATACGAATTATTGCTTCTCGTCCAAATCAACCGAATCAAATTGATCTACTTATTGGACTGATTCTATGGGAGGATGCAGATTTTTTTTTTTTTTTTTCTAATATCCAATATTAAATAAAAATTATCAAATATATCCACAATTGCTGGGTATTTTTAAAAATGCTTAAACCGGCCAAATAATGGCCGGTCTGATAAATCAAAAAAATAAAATGGTTGTTATTTATAAATTCAAAAATAATATGGATATCAGAGAAATTATTCACAGATATCTATCTATTCACTTAATCTCCACGCGGATATTGGATAACCTTCTGAGGCCACTGTATCCTTTAGAGAGATCAAATCTGCTATCCTATGGGCTTGAGATTAAAGAATGCCTAAATTTATCAATGGTGAAAACCAAACAAAAATGTCATGCGACAAGTGGGTCCCTTAGGGGCATTATTTCTGTTGAATGGGGCTTAATCAGCCCAAATGTTTTGTTCATTTTATACAAGCCACACAGTAAAAGGTGTGAAGTCCAACCTTTGACAGCAATTACTCGAATGTTGACAGAAAATTAGTGGTCAGGGAAATAGTTGGCTGTTATATTTGTTTAGAGATGCAAGGTTTAAAGATAACATGCATGCCAGAAAATGATATCCTGAGTAGGCGAGATATCATCATCATTTTGTAACTTAATATATTTTGCAGCTCGAAGTAAGAGAACATAGAAATAAAATAATACTTGACAGGCTCAAAGCAAGATAACTAAATACGGTAACATTTTATTACAATACCAACCACCTCGAACAATTACCGTAAGCAAATTATTCAGCAAACAAGGCCTAAGTTACATGCAACAACTCAACTAACATAACCCTCTTATTTTTGTCAGATACATGTCTACATTGTCTATACCAAAAGGCTCCGAGTCATATCCATGTCTCACTTGCTCGGCCTGGTGGCACATTCGATGGGACCCGCTTGTCGCAATAGCTGATAAAAGGAACCAAGGAAACAAGGAAACAAGGAACATCTATCTTGTTAGTATTATACATATAATATACTATTTTACTGCATGCACATTGAGGCAAGTCGAATAATTGAAAGTTACAAAAGACAATCACATTAACTCAAGTGTTATTCCTAGGAATAACACTACCATAAAATTGGAATGAATTCTAAACAGTTTTTTCATTGCGATTCCCTGGAATATTCTACTTTATGTTTCACTAATCAACTAGTAAACAGTAGGAGAATAATCACTATAAAGTAACAATTAAAATCTTGTTAATTGTGACATAAGATCTTTATGAAGTTTGGGATGAAAGAAAGAAAATTCTAGTCTATTTACAGACAAGGACACCAAAGATGATTCAAAAAATGTGAACAGTATTAAATGTTCACACTTTAGATATTTGAATAAACAAGGACACTGCTAATGATTTTCTCTCTCCCAAAGGCAAAGGTACGTTCAAGTTGGAAAGGTATACTGGATCAGAGAAACAAGTTGAGCAAGCATCAGAAAAAATAGTACCATCATCAAATCAAATAAAGGGTTGTGGCAGAATGGTCGTTTCTTATAATTAAACAGATAGGAATGGAATCTAGGAGGAAGAAAAAAGCACTTCGTCATGTAATGTATGCATGCATGTTATATAGGAAAAAGCAGGAAATAAAACCTGAAAGTAGGATTCCAATTTCTGCCTCAGAACAGAATGTTCCCTCTTAAGTTTCTGGAAGGACCTCATACATCTGCATAACACACTTACATATAAGAAACGGGAAGTCAAAAGTAAACTGATAAAAAAAAAAAAAAAAAAGACAAAGGGGCAATAAATACAAATTAGTGACAGAGAGAGACAGAGGGAGAGAGAGACCCTTCAATATTTTCATCTCGGCAGTAATCCCTGAAGGTGGTGCATTCAGTTTTCATCTTTGAAGCACCGATACTATACAAAAATAACACAAATAAACGAGCCAAACTAAGAACAAATTTTGATCGATCTTCTAGCCATGTGTAGCAATCTTAACATATGGTAACGTACTGACATATTAATAGCCACGATACCTACCTTGTACAACTTCCCTTTAATTGTTGCATGTAAACATCCAGCTTGTTGAAATCTTTTGCACACTTATCCCTACAGAGCAATTTTTGAATTCATACTATATTTGATAAATTAAATAAAAAAAGGTAGAACTGTCCTCAATCTAAGACTATGTACTCACAAGGCTTGATCAATGTTTGCCATTAGCCGCAGAGAATCCCTGAAGAACAAAGTGACCACTTCTTCTACAAAATTAGGACTCGCATCATCCTGTAAATCTTCTAGTTGATAAAATTGTTCATCCAAGTAACCCTGCAACCATAAAAAAAATTCAAGTATACTTTTGCAACTTGCGAGTCACGTGTTGTTGCCTCTTTTATTATTATTATAGTCACACGTCACATGTCACATGACTTGTTACATCTTTGAATTTTCTAGAAATGGCATAAAGAAAGCCTCATAATTATGGAAATAAACCTTCTGAAAAAGTAGCTTTCTAAAATTATTGAAGATTCTTCCTTTTATTTGATGCAGAAAGACACATATTGTACACTTACATATAATTGGAGGATCAATCCAGTACTTTTATTCGTTATTCTACTAACAACAACCAAGCTTTCTCCTTATATTGAATATTACTCTTATTCAATTCTCATATTGAATCATGTCAACCGTATTTAATTACAAACTCTGAGACTTCCAGCCATTACTTGTTTGCATGAACAGAAAAATGAAGATGTGTAACTAGTTACCAAATCTTTGCACAACATAATAACCACAACCAACCTATGCACGAGATGTGTAATCTGTCCTTGCTCAACAGAAAATTGTTTCAGAAATTTGCTTTGTTCTTTGAGTACTTCAATATCTTTCTTTGGGGTGGGCAAATATGATTACATATGATGCTATATAGAGGGATTATATGTTGTATATATTAATATAAATTAAGATGTAAAATAAATTATCTCCTGCAAAGAAATACAAACCTGATCAAAAAGACCTTTCCTCATAGAAGCAGCTTGACGACGAATATTAACATAATCCATTTTATTACTTTTTTCTATGTAGTAACAGTCAAGTAAATGATACCTAAACAGTACGAGGTTTTGTATGAGGTAGAGGCTATAGCAAACCATTAGCATGGTACCAGTTTATATAGTAGCAGAGGCAGGTGTAATGCAAGTAGCAGAGGCAGGTGTAATGCAAGTAGGGATATGTTAAAAGTGGAAATGGAATTTATCTTGATTCTAATTTCTCAATCGTTGTGTCACCTATCAAACAGAATCAACGATAATCATGGAGCGTGGCATCTAACGGTGGCTTAGTTGTGTTCCAGAGTGTGAACGATATCCCAATGTTTTCGACAGTGACTCATATTGATGCAGATTCTCTTTCAAGCACTTTCTCTCTCTAAAGGTTACATACACTCCTATGTATTAACATAGAAAATATAAGTATTTTGTTGGAAAGATTATGAGGTTTATGCCAATGAAAATTCAATCACATCTACCAAAACCTAGTAATGAGCTGGTCATGTTTGCTAACCCCATGCTCCCCGCAGTACTGAGATGTATAGTCTATGGTACCGCTCGAAGATCGTTTGGTACTCGCAATGTGTCCGTACTGAGCTGGTACCAAGACTGTATTGGCCAAGTCATGTATGATTACATACTACTTGTACCAAGTCATGTATGATTGCATACTACTCGTATGGTAATAAAGAGACATGTTCATCATATAAAATTTAACACTACAGCGGCCTAGCTTGTTGTTTAAAGAGGCATGTACCATTAGATACCACTTGTTTCTCTAAATATCGCATTGCAATGAAGTCTCTTTTTGTTGTTTTATTCCGTACATCAAGATTAAAAGAACTAGAATTATCCAATCCAAGTTGGATATGAGCACATTCGCAAATAAAAACCACAGGTCTATTTCATAGCCCGCAAAGGACGAGCATGATTGGGTGAGAAAGAGAATAAAAAATAAAAAGGCATCCAACAAAAAGAAGAGAATTAGATAGGCCTAGAAGATGCTGGCTTTATGCTTCAGCCACTATAAAGGTGGACATGAAAGTCTACTTGCCGGAAACTCCCTTTCCATAATTTAAAAACCCTTGTTTCTCTTTCAGAAATTGGACAGACGTCTTCTTCTTGGAGGAAAAGGAGATTCAATAAATGATTGATCCTATGATTACCTTTTCCAATATCAGGTATTGATAAGAAAAATCCATCGTGGGCTGATAGAACAAAAACATCAATTGGCAAGGAGAAATGGATCAGCCAAAAGATTGGTGATATATTCTACAGTCCCCCAAGTTGTCCTCCATCAATGCTCTTGTTTAGGTCAAAAAGAAAAGGAACCGCCTATGAACTATTTGATTTGCACCCGGTTACAGTTTATGGTTCAATTAGGCTCTATTTAGGTTAATAACATTAGATTTAGTTTCGGGGCCGGTTTCTATTGCATACAAGAAATGAAGAAATAAGATTGAGAGCATCAATTTAAAAATGAAAATAATAGGTCATGTTATTACCATTTCCCTGAACTTTTGTCCATAAACATACCTTTTAAGTTTGTTTACTCGAAATTTTTTAGCACACAAACTAATACTTGTAAGAAAGCCATATATATGGTCTACTTGATTTCATTAGTATGTTGTTGCATTAGAACCCCGTTTTTGGCCGATCTAGAATGGTTGACTAAAAACTAGATGAAGAAGTTCCCCTATCCTGACTCAAGGGGATCCAAATATTGATTTCATACCAAGCATTGAATGATCTGAATTTTAGCACACAAACCAGATGCAACCCAACAAGTTTCTGGTTGTAAGGGGAGGTAAAAAAAGCTTTACTGAAAACATCTACTTTATACAAAGAACATTTATACTAGTATATAAACTTCAATACATGAAGATTTAATTTATGTAACAAGCACTTGTGCATATATAACTTATTTTTTAATGTCCGGGAAGCAGTAGACAACTAGACATAAAATACTCTAAATCCAACAAAATGGGAATGCATATATTCGTGAATTATCTTCGAGATGCAAAATTGAATAAACTACATACTATTGTCTATTTCTGCTTCCTCAAGTGGCACCTTCTCTCTCGGGTCAGTCTCATGACGATATTGTATAAGAGCTGCTATGCAATATATATCTACATTGCTCAAAGGAATATAGTGGAGAAAACTGATGTGAAATAACGATAAATTTGAACCGGCTGTTTTGGAGCAAGACTGCAGAGATGGTTATGGTGTTATAGGACGAGCATTTTTATGGCCCCAGATAAATTACAATATTATGTTCTAGGATAAAAGGTATCATTGATGAATGATGTAATGGAATCTTTAAATTCAATATTAATTTAAATGGACAACAATAAGGCCAATGATTGAACTAACAAAACATAGTTGACTAGATTGAATCACAAAACATAGTTAACTAGATTACTGGTAAGTAAATTTTTCATTAGAAAAGTACTTAACTAATTCTAGTTGCAGTCATATACTTTGTTTGATTTGAAAATACATAGGAGGAGCAGTAGACGGAATACGTAAACCTTGTAGTTTTTAGTAAAAATGGTTTGAAGCGGTAACATGTTCCAATATAAATTCTTTAAGTTTGAGGTTGTAGTAGATAGATCAACTAAAAGAAGTGACAACCAACCTAGAAGAGGATATAAATGGGGACTCATTGAAATAATCTACAGCAATAAAGCTTTAAAATAAATTCCATGTCGACACTCTGCAACAGCAGTTAAGGTCATGCTGACTTCACATTTTCAACTTTGCAGTCAGTTCACTAAGGTGTCAGATGGACATTAAAAAAATTAAATGCACTACCAAGGTAAGAACAAAAGAAATGCCCATAAATTTTGCATGCATTTACAAAAGTTGAGTTATAATTCAACCAGACCTACAGAAGGAACGGAA
Source organism: Carex arenaria (assembly GCA_964058825.1). Classification (NCBI taxonomy): domain Eukaryota; kingdom Viridiplantae; phylum Streptophyta; class Magnoliopsida; order Poales; family Cyperaceae; genus Carex; species Carex arenaria. Next base: position 705,534 of record CAXKVW010000402.1, on the reverse strand, counting down.
AAATGTAGAATAACTGTTGATTGTTCACATGTCATATACTTTCTTTCCTTTGCTTTAATATAACTCTTTTCCAAGGTTTAAGAATAAAATTAAAAGGGAAAATTTCTAGTACACCCATCAAAATTTTCAAAATAGCCAATTTCCCCATCAGAACATTCAAATTCCTTATTTCCCCATTCTAAATTTAAATTCTTTCTTATTTCCCCTCATGCTGGTTAAATCTGAAATTTTAACTTTAATTTAACATTTCATTTTATTTTAAAAGTTGAATACCTATTTTGCCCCCATCTTCAAATGAACATTATCCGTTAAATTTGAAACTTCTTCACCTCAAACCTTCCCCTCCCCCCAGCTCGTGCCTCAGTGCTCGATCATCTATACTGGGAGTCACTCACCCCTTTCTCCCTTCATCACTCTTAGTGTGACTTTAATTAGAACATTGATTTATAAAATCAGAAAATAGTTACAATTAGACGATTGAGGTCTCCAAGTCAAATATCGCTTTTGACCAGACAAAAGAGCTCTCATTTAATAATTATATTGCATTATGCTCTGCCAAAATATCATAAGGTAAAGAAAATTTAATAAAATACTTGCAAAAGCTCTAGATGAGAGGAACCTCGTGCATTGATTAAATTTGAATGTTTTTACAAAAAGAGAACTTCCAGTCCTAACTAGTTTACTGGCATGCTCCTCGCCCCCCCTCTAAGACATAACTCTTTAAGTTCAATTTCAGAAAGCTTTGGACGGAAGAGACTGAACAGAGACTTTTGCGTTAGAGAAGTTCTTTGCATTTTTCTTCTTCTTCCAGTGTGTCAGCATTGAGGATAGGGGCAAAATAGGTATTCGATTTTTAAATTAAAATCAAATGTTAAATCAAAGTTAAAATTTCAGATTTAATCCACAAAGGGGGAAATAAGAAAGGATTTTAATTTAGAATGGGGAAATAAGAAATTTGAATGTTTTGATGGGGAAATAGGCTATTTTGAAAGTTTTGATGAAAATTTCCCAAATTAAAAGCACCGCCTATTTTCCTGAAAAAGAAGTTTTGAGTTATAATTTGAGTACCAGAACATAAGAATTAAAGTAACAAACAATGTAGATTATTACTTGCTTGCTAAACAAGACACTAAAATGCAAAAGAAAAGCACCGCCATTGTTACATCACACTGCCCCCACATCTCTAGTCCATTCCTAAAAGAGAGAAAATAATTTAAAAATAATACACTTAATGTTCGTGGTTATTATAGAGCAACGCACTTAAAAGGTGAATATAAGGACAGCTGGATTAGCAAAAGTTTTACAAAAGATGTTATTGAGCAAACATGATGCTAAACAGTGTTTCTATAATTCAGAATAAATTTATAATGAATGCATCTAGCTAACTCTACCCACCTCCATGTGTCAGTAAAGTTTTCTTCTCATCACGTGCAATGCCACAGATTATATCACTAACAATTTGCAATTTTATTCACTTAATTAAGAAGCACACTTCAACTTTGTCACAAAAGCAACTTTTATATAGGAAGGAGTATATTATTAAGCATGTTTTCTTTTTTATGGTGACAACTGACAACTGACAAAATGGTTATCAAACTTATGAAAACTAAAATTGGAGTAATGTTATCTATAATATAGATTGGTTGTGTATCAAATTTGGTGAAATTTTAAAATGGATTAACCACCCTCTAGTGCGTATAAAACTAAATACAACTATACCAATAATTTTTCAAGCCGATCAATAGATGACCAGTTAATTTTCACTACACAAATTTGACACAAAATTCATCAACATAAACTACAAGAAAATATATGTAATTTATAGTTTTTCTTATTTTAATAACCATTCCATGTGTTGTCACATAAACTTATTACGTTTTAAATTTAGTTGAGAAGTATCGGAAAACTACCTCCGGAGAAGACAACACAAGGATAGGACAAAACGCCCGCTCAAGCTCCATCTTCTCCAGTTATAAAGGGACTGAGAGTAGACCTTCACGAACTCTCTCCAAAGGAAACGATCGCCTCCAGTTCGGAAAAAACCGGTGAGAAGGATTCAGAATCAGGGAAAGCACCAGGGACGGGACCCCGGAGAGAATCAGCACAAAAGGAGTTGAAGGCGAAGCGGGGAATCGACGTTGCGCGTGGGCCCCACTATCGAAAGAACTAGGAACGGCTTAGGTTTTTCGTTTTTTCTTTATTTTTTCCGATTAAGTTCCAACTAGGTTAGGCGGATCAAAATCGAACGCATATCCTCAGCATTAACTCCAAAGAGAATTTTTGAGTTAATAAATTTCAACTATCTGATATGCTTTAAGATTCATGTAGACTAGATCCGCACTATTATTAAAGACTCCTGTGTTAAAATTAGACGGCTGGATTGACTCTGTTTAAAATCAAATGGCTGAGATACATTAACTCAAAAGATTCCCTTTTGAGTTAATGCAGAGGATACATGTTTCATCAAAATCTACTCCTTTTTTTGAGAAAAAAAACACTCTCTTTTTCTTTCATCCGGATAGTTCAAAATTCATCGTACGACTTCAATTAAATCTGAATTATTTTAATATATTAAATTGATTTGAAAATATAAAGTAATTGAGACCGTACGATGAATTTTGAACGATCCATATTTGAGAAAAGGAGGATCCTCCTTTTCTCATGAAAAGGAGCAGAGTCGGTTCCAGGTTAGGCCTACTTACACCGAAATTTTTTTTTTGACACTGTAAATATTCGTTTTAAATTAAAAATAACCCGGACTTATTTATGTAATAAAATGCCATCCCCGCACAATAGTTTCGCGCACCAGCCAAACCGGGTCCGCATAATACTTTTGCGTACCTCTTGGTCCACACCGAATCCGCGCAATGATTTTGGCGCACCAATGAAGGTTCGCACATGCGCAGCATCTTCAACCAAATTTTCACAACTATTTAAAGCCCATTCAAAGCCCAATTTGTAAGGACCATCCGATTGCATCAAGATCCGTGCTAACTATACTAAAATCCGTGCAAGTATGTCAATTTCTGTGCGCAACCTATTAGTGTGTCAAACCCTTGTGCAAACTCCTTGGTGCGCAAAATTATTGTGCGGACCTGGTGCTTCAAACCATTGTGCAGACCAATAGATTGTGCGAACCCGTTTTAACTGGTGCGGGGTGGTATTTTTTTACATAAATCGATACAGGGGTGGTATTTTTTTACATAAACTAGTCTGGAGTTGGTTTTTTGTTACATAAAAATAATTTTTAATTTAAAATGAATTTTGACAGTGTCAACAAAAAAAAATTTCGGCTACTTACACCGTTCTTGGGTTTATATGCGATAAAACACTAAAATCTTGTGGGCCTTGTCTCGTTTTTGGGTCCATAATTTTGACTGTTTGATTGTTTCTCATTTGGGCTCAAAGGTAATCAATCCAGCCCAGTGTGAAGCCGAGTGCGTATCCTCTGAGATATCTCATATTTTGCGTGACCGACGTGTCTTGGGATGGCGCAGGCGGCCGGTATTATTTGAGCTTTGGATTCGTTTAAAATGTATTTGAACGGTTGAGATCTTCCAAAAAATCACGCAAAATATTAGATATCTCAAGAGTATGTGAATTGGTGTGAAGCCTAGATGATGCGAATATCCGATTGTATCCAAATCCGTAACCGAAAATTAAATATGAATATTTTAATATTCGAATATCTGTACGATACGAATACATATATAATTTTAAATTTTAATTATTCGTATTTGAATAATAAATATATAATATATAATTTATTATGTATTATGAAAATTTTATATTATCATTATAAAAGACGAATATCCATATCTACAGGGGCAGACCCAGGTGTGCCCCTCCTAGATTTTGTGTTTTAGTGAAAATCAGGACGTTTTGATCGACTCTGTCTCTTCTTGGAAATTTTTTTGTCCTCCGCTGGATGTTTAATTTGTAGTTCGGATTAACTTTAGGGTTAAAATCAAAGTAAATTTCTTCAATTATGATTAATAATTAGAATTATATATTGAAATATCAGAAATTACAAGTCAGAACACTGAAAAGTATAAATTAAAATATTATTTTTTATTACGTACTTAATTAGTTAATGAATTTAAATCCGATTCGATTTTTTTTTGTCCTCCTCCGACAAAAATTTTGAATCCGCCCCTGCATATCTATCCGTCTGATGCATCTGTATCCCAAAAATAAAAACAGATACTATCTGATCCCGTGGCGTGTGAAGCCCAATGAGGTGTATCCAATTCGAAGCCGATATCCGATCATCCGATGCACGCGATGTCACGGAAATTTTTTTTTGGTAGAAAATTATGAAAAAGAAGCGAGGAAAATAAAAAGAGTGTACTAGTTCTAATATTAATAGTAAGACCGGTACAAATTTTACCGGTCTTAAAAATCTCAAAATTTAGACCGGTAAAATTTCTAACGTTCCTAACGCCAAATTTATAATTTTAGGAATGCACGAATGTCAAAGCAAATTACAATCGTTCAGATCGTGATGCACGACTGTCAAAGCAGCAGATTCTTGAAAAGCAGCAAATCCCAACAATTCAAAAGTTGATTTGAAAAAAAGCTGCGCAGCAGTTTCTTGAAAAGAGAGGGAGAGTAAAAAATGGTGTTGCTTTGGCATTCGTGCACCACAAATTGAATGGTTAGGATTTGCTTTGACATTCGTGCACCATAATCTGAATGGTTGTAATTTGCTTTGACATTCGTGCATTCCTAAAATTATAAATTTGGTGTTAGGAACGGTAGAAATTTTACCGGTCTAAACTTTGAGATTTTTAAAACCGGTAAAATTTGTACCGGTCTTATTATTAATATTAGAACTAGTACACTCTTTCTATTTCCCTCGCTTCTTTTTCATAATTTTCTACCAAAAAAAAATTTCCCGATGTCACTTCAGTTTCAGTATCTGACGTATTCAGATTCCCCAAAGTAACCCAAATTTTGAGTATTAATCTGGACCGTTAAACTGCTCTGACACGAATATTGAAGGAACCACTGCAATCCAGAATTCAGATCGAACGGTAAGATCTAAACTCAAAATTTGGGTTATTATAGGGGATTCGGACCCCTGTCCTGAACGGAAAAAAAATTTCAGTAGAAATTAACAGAAAAAGAGAGAGAAAAATAGAAAGAGTGCATGGATTCTAACATTAATAGTAAGACCGGTACAAATTCTACCGGTTTTAAAAAATTCAAAGTTTAGACCGGTACAATTTTAACCGATCCTAATCGTCTAAACTTTTAAATTTTTATAAATGTTTTAGTTCTTGACTTTTTGGAATATCTCAATCATTCAAATATGTTCTGCACGAATCTCAAAACTCAAATAATAACACCCCTACGTTCTGCACAAATCTCACGCAAAATGGAGATATCTCAGAGGATATGTATGGGTGCAACCTCCAATACTCCATCACGTGGGGGCTCAGTGAAGTTTCCAAGGTGCAATTTAAAATTGAGATACCACTGGGATCTGAATTCGGATGCTTTGAGATTCGTTCCAAGCGTGAAGAAGTGGTTAGGAAGCGTTGAAGAGCAGACAGATTGCGTTGAGATTCGTGCAGAACATATTTGAATAATTGAGATATTCGGAAAAGTCCAGAACTAAAACATTTATAAAAATTTCAAAATTTAGACGGTTAGGACCGGTTAAAACTGTACCGGTCTAGACTTTGAATTTTTTTTAAAACCGGTAGAATTTGTACTAGTCTTACTATCAATGTTAGAATCCGTACATTCTTTCTATTTCCTCTTTCTTTTTCTGTTAATTTCTACCGAAAAAAAATTTCCGTCCTGAACGGGAGAATTTTTTATTTTTTTTTAGGTGAAAAAAAAAATTGCAACATAAACAAGGTTTGTCTGGCAATTTCGGACCCACAATTCAGTTCCTTTTGTTCTGTCCCATTCAGTCCAGTGTCTTCCAATTTGAGGTTAGAGAAATAGTTTCCGTAGCGCGGCGGGAGGTCGCGTAAGGGAAAATAGAGATGAGCGACAGTGATAGAGAGAGGGACAGAGAAATGGAGGAGGGTCTACTGGAGAGGGAGAGGCGGCAAATGGAGGAGATACGGCAGCTCGACATGGAGGAGCTCCAGATCGAGGAAGTCGATTTTGATCAGTTCTCCTCTTCCTCCTCCGACGACCTCCCCAGGTTAGTTTTAAAAAAAAAAAAAAAAAAAAATAGCATGTAGAAGGCATATGTAGGTCGCTGTCATGCAATAGCCTCATTTTTATTGGAATTTACTGGAATTGAAGCTTCTATGACATGATCAAAAGTGTGGGTCTTATTGCTCTGATTAAATTTTGTTTTTATTTCTGTGCTAAATCGTGATTTTCTCTCTCTCAATGCTCAGAAATGGACATAACAGTGAAGAAATTGGTTCGTCTAGTGGGATTACATTCAATACCTCCCTTGCTTCTATGCATACATACCTTGGCGGTACCCATTTCATCTTTTATCTTTCTTGTTTGAATAATTAACTCTTACCTTTTTGCTGTAACAAATTGATTTAACTTCATGTATTTTATTTTGTTTTTTTGTTGTTGTGAAAATAGAGGTTGATGATACCAATAATAGGCTCGCAATTTTGGAAGGAGGCACAATTATCAAATTGCCCATGTTTTATCTTGAAGGTAAACAAACCTTATATTGTTATTTATTGTTGTGTGTTGTGTCAACTGATTTTGTTTTATACACGTGTTGGACCTTGAAAAAAGTATAATTCTTTTATCTTTCTAATATAACACTACTATAACTATGTACTGAAATATCTTGTCAGGTGTGGTTCTATTTCCTGGGGCTACATTGCCTCTCAGAGTAATCCAGTATAGGTTCATATGTTCCCTTGAGAAGGCATTGTCTAACACTGAAGCTCCCTGCACTGTTGGTGTGGTATTTTTCTCAGCTCTACCTTTTCTAAAGGTGGCATTTGTCTAATGCCCAAAATTGACTCATTCAAAAGAGAAACAAACAATTGTCTAGCCTTACGGACGTGTGTGTGTGTGTGTTGGGAGAGAGGAGGAAGAGGGGAGGGGGGGGGGGGGACTGGGTATATTTATTAAGGGTAACCAAAATATGTTACGGCCCCTTCCTTGTTAAATTACTTATTGTAACATTTAAAGGTGAATGGGATATCCATGGTTCTACATGTTAAATTTCTCTGGCAGCTTAGTGAAGGGCTTTTTTTTTGGCAAAAGAAATGGAATTTGTTAATAATTTGCCTCAATGTTATTTGTTTGCTTCTGTGTTCTTGTTAATGTCAATATTGTTACTTCTGAACTTGTTTTTGACCTTTGACTTGTCTTAGGTTCGTTTTTATCAAAGTTCAGATGACACAAGATATAATTTTGGTGCAGTTGGAACAACAGCAGAGGTGGGGTGTACCTGCTTATATTTGTCTGTTCTATTAATTGTTTATGTTTAATTGGTACATCCATTAAAGTTGCAGACTGAAATAAAAAAAAAAATCAATGTAAGTATATTTGGGTCATTAGAGATTAGAGAATTTCACTTTTCGAGATGCCATCAGAGAACAAGTTATAAAGATATATACACTACAGTAGGCTGTCTCTTTATATCATCACAAGAAAGATGCATAACTGATGTTTCAACATGGTAACAGATAAGGCAATATCGGCGGTTGGAAGATGGTAGTATTAATGTGGTCACTCGAGGGCAACAACGTTTCAGATTAAGGCGTCGTTTTATAGATGATGACGGAACAGTGAGTCTCTCCCTTACACTCTCTTGCAAACCCCCACCTCCCTAATAGAAATCACAGACGTGCACCAAATGCATTTTTGAGGTTATAATATATGATGTAATAAGTGCTTTTGCAAGACGAAAAATTTGTCACATGTACAAGGTTATAATATCTGATTAAATATCACCTTGCTCTGATTCATCAAAAGAAAAATATATTCTTATGTTGGGTTCTGTTTAGTAATTACTTTTAAAAATGTTTTAATCATCCCTTGTTCCTTTTGCAATAGCCATGTGCAGAAGTTCAAATCATAGAAGAAGAAGCACCTCCAAGAACCCCAAGAGATGCATTTGCACAATTAGCTGCAATCTCCAACCCAAAACACTTCTCAAACCTGTCTCCAATCGGACAGCTTAGATTTACTGATGCAGAGACCGATCTTGATCAGACTCCATCTTCTAATACCCTAAAAGAGAAGAGGAGAAAACGGCTGTTCGGTTCCCCTTCAAGCGACTCGACTAATGAAATGTCTGTAGATGAGTCTGATGAGGAGGGCTCCTCCTGCGACATGCATACAACCCAGAAGAGTCGAGGGACCAACGAGAGTGAGAAGTGGAAGAGCTGGTACAGCAGAAGCAGGCCAAAGTGTACCAGCTTTGCAGCGCCAATGTCGTACTGGCCTCGGTGGGTTTATGATATGTACGATTCGTATTCTCTTGCTCAAAGGGTGGCTGGTAAGAATTTTAGTCCTGGATTAGGGTTTTCTGTAACTTGTATCTTATGTTTTCTATAAATTGTACTGTACATTTGTTAACATCCAGAAATAGTGCCTAGTGTATTATCCTTATTTTAAAGAAGCAATTGTAATTTTTGTGCTTGGTTGTAATTATGAGCCAACTGTGATTTGTTAACTTCCCTTGCTTTTGATCAAGCACCAAGAGCAACCTTATTACAGGGAGGAACCAGCTTTAACAAAATTCAAATTGCAATAAAACATAAGATACACATTGCAATTGTTATTTGTTCTTTATCTGAATGGTATTTGCTGACCTTAATACAGACTTATGGAGGGAGATAATAGGAAAACCTAGTTTAGAGGAGCTTGTTAGAAGGCCAGAGAACTTGTCTTTTTACGTAGCAAGTAAAGTGCCAATATCAGAGACTACAAGGCAGGAATTGCTGGAGATGAATGGGATTTCTTATAGATTGAGGAGAGAGATTCAGCTGCTCAGGGACTTCAATCATCTCCGGTGCAAAAATTGCATGGTAGTTTCTCAAAGTCCCCTCTGCTTATCTTTTATGTTTTGCGGGATGCAATTTTTTTAAATTTAGTTAGAAGGTATTGGTCCACACCAACCAAAGTCATTCACACACGCATGCACTCCTTAACAGATAAGAAAAAGATAATAATGCGGTTGGCACCTTACCAGGAAGCTGGTACGTGCTCATGCTGTGCTATGTAAACCATGGTCCACGCAATGTGTTTTTAGTAAGAAGACATGGGATTGTTTTATTTACTTAGAAATAAACAAATGGATTTAAATGAAACAAGCACCTTGGGTGCTGAAATTTTGAAAAACAGCTCCACCGAGGCGGAAGGTGGAAACACGCCATGAACCTTAAATCTAAACTCTCCACCGTCCGCCTCTGCCTCGGTGGAGCTGTTTTTCAAAATTCCAGCACAAGGTGCTTGTTTCATTTAAATCCATTTGTTTATTTCTAAATAAAAAAAAAAATCAAGACATGGTCTTTGGCTAAATTTTCAGGTATGGACATAATTTTTACCATTTATTGACTTTTACCTTTAATTGTTTTACGATCTTGACAGACACTTGTAGCCAAAAGGAGTGATATGGTGACAATGTCTAGTGATGGGCCTCTTAATGCATATGTGAACCCTCACGGATTTGTTCACGAGGTCATAACAGTTTATCATGCTAATGGGCTTGCACTCAGTGGCTTACCTGTTAAGGAGCACAGATGGTTTCCTGGGTATAGCTTTACCTATCCTTGTACTGTATAGATTATTTTATATTATTTAGCGCAATTATTGTATCCCCTGCAAAATGAGAAATTTCTCTTATTCGTATAAAAAAGATGGTCACCATTAGTTATAACTACTCTCTAATTTTTAAAATTACCCAAAAAAATCAGAAGTCGCCGCCCTTTTTCCCTACTTGTATAGAGAATACCTGTTGCAAGGGCTAGAATGTTTTGAAAATTGGGAGATTACAGGTGTATAGTTGTATGCTTTGTCATGATGATTGGCTGTTTTGTCTTGTAAGGTGAGCACGAGAAAGAAATAAAGATGCATATTTTGGCAACTTGTACGGGGTTTAATAGGTCCAATGGATATTTCTTGTTTAGATAGTATCTGAGATAAATGAGCTCTCAAGAAACCAAAAAAATAAAATAAAAAAATAAATGAGCTCTCACAGTGTCACATGAGAAGCTTCATGATAAATGCATATGTTTTCACCAATGCAGATACGCATGGACAATCACCAATTGCGCAGCATGCGAGACCAACATGGGATGGCGTTTTACAGCTGTAAAAAAGAATCTGCTCCCCAAATCATTTTGGGGTTTACGCAGTTCTAAAGTCGCTGATGATACGGCAATCCAATCCAATCAGAGATGAAACATAATTTTCTTTTCTTTTCGTTATGGATTCATGGGAGTTAAAAAGTTCAGTACTGGTGCTAAAGGCATGTATATAGCTACATAAACTATTTCGAGAACTAGTTATGAGGCCCTGGCTTTTGTGTGTCTTCTCTTTTTGCGTCACAGAGTGATTTCTAATGATATTGTAGCTTTTTAGTGTGTTTTTGTCTAAGAAATTAGCTCGGAATTCTTTTCTTGAGGCGTCTCCTTTAATAATTGACTTCGGGGCCTTTATTTCTCTGTTTTCTGAGGTTTATAAGTTCCAGCTCCTGGCGCGCAAATATTGTCTTAGAAATATGGTCACTGAATTCTACTTCACTTCATCTAACTTAGAAAGTGCTCTACATTTCGTCTGTTTTGCACTTTTTTGGCAAAATGACCGAAAGACTGGTAAGTGCTGGATGCTTGTTAAATTTGTTTTCTCAATACAATAATAAAATATTAATTTCACAGGATGTAGTGGTCATTTGAAATTCGTAACAAAAAGACGGTGACTTGAGGTTCTCGTTGCATTACTTGGAAGTTCGAAGTCATTATTGATCATAAACTACTACCACTATTATTATTATTATTATTATTATTATTATTATTAGCTAGTGTCTGTGCGTTGCAATATAACAATAAAAAAGAACAACAACAAATGACTGTCTAATTTAACAACATTTTTTACAATGAAAATGAAAAAAAAAATACCCTTTACAATCTTTCCGTTAAAATTAAATTAAATTAAATAGAAAAATCTAATTTAATTTAACAACATTCTTTACCATAAAAAAAAAAAAAATACCCTCCTCAATATTTCCGTTAAAATTCAATTAAATTAAATAGAAAAATCTGTTAGGAAATAAATCAATAATATGTTTTTTTTTTTGTTTTCTTCCAAAAATAAATAATAAATAAGAGATAGACAATTCGAAAATGAGATATGTTGTCTATCCAAATCTAAAATTAATCTCATTATGCGACAATCAAAACTAAAGAGATATAGTAACAAAAATTTAATGCTAATTTTATTTTCTCAATTCTTGACATTACGCGTGGCAATACGTGTGGCGAGTACATCTTTAACTAAATTTAGACTTCTACATATAAAAATGATACATTCAATCAAAAGAAGACATATAATTTGATTGGAAGCCTGATATTCAATCTAAAAATTAATCTTTTAATCACAGCCGTTAGTAGATCAAGACATCTATGTGCTTAATATAAAAACTAATATCATGCTCGTACGTTGCAACAGGATATTATAAGATTGAATAAAATATCAAGAGACTTTTTATTGACATTTCACCCAGAATTAAGAAATATATATATATATATATATATATATATATATATATATATATATATATATATATATATATAAAATAATAGTAAAAGGAACAACAACAAATGAAAAAAAAAAATGTATCGAACATGACATGAAAAAAATCTTGAAGTATCATTGCATATGTGATCATCTTTGATGTAGTCTAACATTTATGAAAATGAACAAAAAAAATAATATGAAAAGTAGATTATAATTACTCCAATTGAAATTTTCATAATAAAATTAGAAATATTAAATTAATATGGTTCGTATCATATTCTTTACTCAAAATTTCTAGAGTTTCTTCTTATACTGTTATCGCATTTTTGGGTGACCTTTCTAATTTTGCTTTCTTCTCCTTCTTCCCGTCCTACTAATTTGTGCTTCTAAGATTTTCAAATAATTTCCATTTTGATCTGTATAAATTTATATAGGAACAAAATTGATAATATTTCTAGATTTATCACGCCAGTATCTATAGAAACATAGAAGAGAAATAAGAAAGTGAATAAAAAATTAATTTTCATTGTGATCCGTCATATAGAAACAGGAGGAGTAGTCGGTTCAATTGGAGAGGGAGAAATAAGGAATGAAAAAAATAAGAAAACATAACTATATCGCTAAATTTTAAAGTTTGTTTAATTTTAATTGTAGTTCATCGTATGGCGATACGTGTGGCGAGTATGTTTTTAGGTAAATTTAGACTTCTACACATTATTTAGATTCATTTAATCAAAAGAAGATATATTATGTGATTGGAGGACTTTGATTAAATCCAAAATTTCATCTTTCAATCGTAGCCATTGGCGGATTGGACACTTAGCGTGCTTAATAATGAAATAGAGATAAAGATACATACAGTGATACAAGTTCCTATTACATTAAAAAAAGAGGCATTAAATGGATCGTAAATTACTATTTTACAAACATTTATTAGTACAATGTACCCTATTCTTTATGTATCTATAACAACGGCATTTGTAGTACACCAATACCCTATTCTTTATTTATCTATAACAACGGTAAACGGGCGAGTACATACAGCTCTTAGCATATTTTACGAGGTCCTTCGGGCAAGGTAGTTGAGTTGCCAGACCTGCATATGCAGCAAAGACATGAGAAAATTAAACTTACACTATGCAATTAAAGTTCAAAACTTTAAATACTAATATCCCCTATTTTAGTCTCTCATTTACGCTTAGAAGGCGAGTGCTAGTCTGATCCTGTGCAATCTACGGCTGCAATACACAACTAAACTATATTGATGTAACCCTCCTTTTTTCTTTTTCTTTTTCCCTACCCGAAAAAAATATATCCAGGCAATTACTCATCCATTATGTAAATATCCGAAACAGGAGTATCCTTGACAAAAACCAAGAGTGAAATGTATAATGTGAGAAAGACAAACCAAGTTCATATGCTTTGGCAGCAACTTTAGCGGCAATATGAGCTGATATTTCTCTAATATTGGTAAAGGGAGGGTAGATCAGTCCCTTATCAAAGTTCTCCTGTGTTACTTGTTGTGCCAGTGCTTCAGCTGTTTCAATTAAAAAGAGAGTACTTTATTTATACCTTTCTTTTAATGGAACCGTGATAGCTTAGGGTTAACCATTTATAGAAAAATACAGTAAGTTGATGAAAAAATCAATTAAATGACTAATTACCAGCAGAAAGAATCATTTCATCATGTACCCGAATTGCCCCTGAGATCACCAAACCAAGTCCAAATCCAGGGAAAATGTATGCATTGTTCGCCTGGCATAATAATAACAATGGTGAAATTAGCAACAATTCGGACAGATTCAGGAAAGAAAATAAATCAAATAAAAGTTGATGCGAATGATATAAAGAAAATAACCTGGCCAGGGACATAAATCTTTCCATTATACTCAACAGGATCGAATGGGCTGCCACTAGCAAATATAGCACGCCCCTGAATTAAATGAAAAACCAGATGTTCAATAATGATATACAATGTATACCTAACTAGAGCCAGTAATAAATAGAGGATTTTGTATTTCACATAGCCTAAAAGTTCAATGGAATATGATAATACCTTACTCCATTTATATGCTTGTTCAGCTGTGCATTCGGATTGCGGGGTTGGATTTGAGAGGGCAAGAATAACAGGCTTCTGTTTGATTTGAGCCAAAAAATTAGAACAATTTTTCAGATGAGACTCTTTTTACAAAATCAGGGTAAAAACATTTTTGGAAAATAATTTAGAATGGCTGTTGCTGTTTTAGGTAAAGTATCAAAATATGACCAAGCAAGTAGACTATATTACCTCATTAATAGAAGCCATGGATTCAATAATCTCTTGTGTGAAAGCTTGTCCAATCCCAGCTGAGCCAATTAATGCGGTCGGCTTTATAGCCTAGACAGGTAGCAGAAAGAAGTAAAATAAACAAAGACAAATGTAAAGGTACTATAAATAGTAAAAAAAAATAGGGGGTTACGGCACACAAAAAAACATGAAATGAACATGTTCACTTTGGAAAGAAAGATAAAAATGTGCAATATAAAATGCTATGATTAACATTTTTTTACACCTTGATGGCATCTACTAGGTTTTTAACAGGCTCATGCTCATGCGCCCAAGGTTTCTTGAAGTTTTGAAGTGAATCAATCCGTGAGGTCACAATTAATCCCTGAAATTCCAATTGAATGTCGCATTACCATGTAATAGAAAGAATGTCACCCAAAAAAGTATGATCTCAATGCAACAACAAAGAAGTTGTTTTTATAACCAACCTTAGAGTCTACAAGCCAAATTTTCTTGCGAGCTTCTTCCAATGGAGCATTTGTCTAAATCAAGCCAGCAGTCAAAAATTACAGAAAGTTTTTTTCTCAAAAGTATCAATAAAAAAGGAAAGTGCACAAACAGTGCAAAACAAACAAAGCAAAAATACCTGCTTAGATATTTCGTACGCGATTAATTCAGCAATTCCTGTCCCAGCCTACATACAAAACATAGGGTAATTCCATGTGTATCTTCAAAAGGCCACATAACAGAAGTGCACATCCCCAAAACAAGATATATCAAAACAAAACATAATAAATGCCATGAAAAATACATGCAAGCAACATTTATACCCTTCATAATAGTCACTCAAGACACCCAGAGTATCCCTCTTTATTCTCAAATTTTATAATAGCAAAAAATAGGGGGATTATATTGCATACTTTTGAAGAAACACAAGGAGATTGCGTCATGATTTCCTTGGTTCTGAGGGGCACATGTAATAATTAGTGTTGAAATTTTGATATAGTCCCGTTAACATGAAAAGGTTGATTAAAAGAATTAAATCATATAAGAACATTCATTAAGGAGATATGTTCTTTTATTTACAATAAGGAAAAACAAATATGGCTCCACATACAAACTGGGAAGGGGTCACATGGGGAATTTAGTAACATGAGGTAGCTTTGCAAGATAGCATGAAACAGTGAGGTGAAATATGTAAACTTGAAAATAGACAAACCTCTCCAGCACCCAGGAATAGATAAGTGTGATCTGACAAGCTCCCCTCAACAAACTTTAGAGCTGCAATAATCCCCGCAAGAACAACAGCGGCTGTACCCTGAAATAGTCAAAAATATTGTACTTTTATATAAAAAACACTTCCAGAAGCAAGTAAGAATGTCTTAATAAGAAAGCAAAAAAATCAGGGATTCCTTTTTATTTGAGAAAAAGTGAACATTATATTTGTAACAGAAAGAGAAAGAAGGTTGAAACTTCACTAACTGAATGGTTCTGAATTTAAACACAATACTAACCTGTATGTCATCATTGAAGACAAGGTGAGTTGAGTGATATCTTGAAAGAAGGTCGAATGCATTATGGTTTGCAAAATCTTCAAACTGGACAGAAATTTCAGCAAAACTATGTATTTATGTATGTTTGATAAATACAAAAGTTTATTAGTTACAAAATCATTGATGCGCAATTATCCCCATACCTGAATGAGAACTTTTTCGCCATAATTTTGCTTGACAGCTGTCATGAACTCATGAAGGAAATCTTTGTAGTCCTGATACACAACACGGAAAAAAAAACGATTTCAGAACGGATTTCAAGGAAAAAAATTATTGGCTTAAATGCTAATGAAAATTAAAAATAGAGACATGGAATAAGAGAACCTGGCCAACTACTCTCCTTTGCTTTAATCCAATGTAAAACTCATCCTTCAGCAGCTCTTCATTGTTTGTCCCCACATCTATTGTAATAGGCAAGCACTAAAAAACAAAAGAATAAAACCATGAAAATAATTTGAGGAAGTTTACCGCATTATAGGCAAAACTCATCAAAATAGTATCATTAAACCAAGTAAGCATTGTTTACCGCAGAAGGGCGGACCCCACCAAGGGCAGTGTATAGTGCGAGCTTACCCACAGGTATCCCCATGCCCTGTCATTAACAAATTATTCAGCAGTTTACTGTGTTTTATAAAGTTACCAATATAAGAGGGCAATTTTGGAAAATTTACCTGGCAACCAAGGTCACCTAGACCCAGAATTCGTTCTCCATCAGTGAGCACAATTACCTGGATGCTCTTCTCATGCCAGTTCTTCAGCACTTCTAGTATCTTTCCTCTATAAGTAACGATGAAGACCATCATCATGATATGATCCAACAATAAGCTATCCTAATTTCCCAATTTAATTTATTTTTTATTTTTATTTTTAAGTTTTTTATACCTATCTTTGAGACTAATATAAAGGCCTTGAGGACGCCTAAAAATGGAGCCATACTTCTGACAAGCCTCGCCAACTGTTGGGGTGTACACAACAGGAAGAAACTCTTCAACATTGTCAATTAGGAGCTTGTAGAAAAGCCTTTCATTTCTCTCCTAATAAAATTCATAGGTACACATTTTGGCATCAGTCATTAAAAAAAAAAAAATACAAGTATTTTTTTTTTTTGCTTATTAGATTTAGCATCTTTCATCCAAATATACATACTTCAAGGTCCATCAAGGCCATGTACCGCTGCAGGGGGACTTGGTACTGTCTTATACTGTGCACAAGCTTCTTCTCCTGTATTACAATTCCAAATAAGAGAAGGAAACTTACTTTTTGTGTATCCAATAATACCAAGAGATAACTTGTATATTTTTGCATAACCCGGAAAGGTGCATATGTTTCTATAACCCTCCAAATGTGAGAAATATTCAATCACACCCCCATATTTTCTTTACAAAAAAAAAGGAAAATAAAAAAATAAAAAATAGCAAAATAATAGCAAATGTAGAACCTGAAGTTCTTGAGACATAATTGCAGGAGGCAAGAGGCCGCGCAAATAGTGAGCATCTCTCTCTTTCTCTGTGAAAGCTAAGCCTTTGTTGTGGCGTGGATCTCTCAATAGAGTATCACCACTGTAAAAAAAACAGCATTTTTTGTAAGTTGTGTTTCTGGTCTTCTAATACTGACATGTCAAACAAGCTTTAACATGGTGTTTTCGATTTGATAGAAAAGAGATGGTAAGTGTAAACTGTTCAGTATGTAATTTTTTTCTAAAAGAAGAAAATAGAGCAATAATTTTTTTATTACGAGATAAACGATCGATCCTCAATTTTTCAGTTGAGGCATTTAATTAATTCCTTTCTTAAATTAAACACGATAGTAAAATTAAAAACATGCAAACAAAACACAATAAAACTAACACAAAAAAAAAAAACAATTAGTAGCGTAATGTATCAACGAACAACCTTACATCTTCACTCGAACGAAAATCAAAATAATAAAATCGACTATTATTTAAATTTCAAGTTTTCATGTCAGAGTAGATAGATCAAACCTCGCAATAGAGACAGTCCAGGGAGTGACGAGCTGGTCCTCGGTGGCCCGATCCTCGCCGTAGGCATCCTCTACACCTCCTTCAACGGTGCTGGAGGTATCCACGTGGAGCCCCCTGATCTCGGTGCTCTCCATCAAGTCCCTTTCAACTCTGAAAAGATGCAACCGGCTGGGAGAAAGAATGTGCAGTGAGACTATGGTGCGCAAGCTACCGCTTATATGCCTTTGGAGGTACATGAGAGATTCCAGAAACAAATGAATTTGGCATGAAATAATTGATTGATTAGTGTTGCATCACTGCATGGCGATTACGTGGTCGGAAAGGAGCAAAAGGGGGCCTACTTTGGTTCTTTTTTTTTTGTTTAATAGAAGCCCGTAGGCAGATTTGGTTCCTTTGATGTAACATGTAAACATGCCAGGTGTTAATGCGAACGGGATAGATAGAGCTAGGCGGGTCGATTTGATTTGGTGTGAAATCTACACTATGACCGCCTGAAATTTTTATTAATAGAAAATTAATAACAAAATATCGAAGATTTATGGTAGAATTTGAAAAGTAACGTTACATAATATTATTATCAGATTAACGAAAATTAATTAGGGACGGAAAGAAGTTAACTCAGACTGTGATCGTTGGTAATTGTCAGAAATGGATGGAAAAAAAAAATTGGACCATGATACTCAGCAACGGTCAGGAGTCGAGCAAAAAAAAAAAGGCATCACCGACTATCACGAACATAACAAAATCAACCTAATCTTACCTTCCCAACAACTTAACTTTTGAAAACTTAACTTTTATTTCAAAGACTTTCAATTTCTGTCTGTGATGCTCTATCACAGACCTTTCTTTTTTTGGCTGAACCCCTAGCCGTTGCACAGTATTACGGTTCAATTTTTTTCTTTTTTCGTCCACCTCTGCCTGTTACCAACTATCACAGCCCGAGTTAACTCCTTTTCACTCCTAATTGGTTTTCATTAATCTGACTGTGATATTTTGTAATGTCCTCTAGATGTTACAGAGTATCACAGTTTTTCTATTTTTTAAATTACATTGTAAACCTTTTCTAATGACGATATTTTATTTATTAATTTTTTATTAATAAAAATTTCCGTTATGACCGCCAGTGACCTTTTGTGCAACCTTTTGTTTTCCCCTTAACTGATATTTATTTATTTGCAATTCGATTTGGTTCATCAAAACATATTCGGCTCTTCAAAAGTTGTATAGAAATGATGCAAGTTCCGTGCAAATTTGGATCCTGAGATACGGATTTGTGATTAGATGGATATGATACCGACATTTTAATTTATATCTAATATTAAATAAAAAAAATTAAATGTGTCCGCGTTTGTTGAGATCTTTTAAAAATATTCAAACCGGGCTATATTACCTGTCTCCAATTTTATTCAATACCGGTCGTTAAATAACTGGTCTCTATTTTTAATAAAACCGGCCCAAAAATAACCAGTACTTAGAACTATATATGTGTAGAGAGATTCAAATTTTCATTACAATTTATTCAATCAAATTTCACATTCTCTCTTTCTCTCATATTTCTCCTCATCTTTTCGAATTTGCATGTAAGTCTCTTTATTTTTTTAAAATTTACTTTCGGACCAAAATAGTTGTAAATTGTTAGATTTTATTAGAAATGTTCCAAAATTAGTGTAATTTAGTTAGTTGTAATTAGTGCTAAGTAGTTTTAATTAGTTTTAATTGTTTAATTTAGTTTATTTAGTTTAATTTGGTATAATTTAGCAAAATAAGCGTAATGTAGTATTATTTAGCAATAATCAGCGTATAATTTAGTATAATTAGCGTAATTTAGTACAAATTAGCAAAATTTAGTATAATTAGTGTAAATTAGCTTCTTTTTTTAGTATAATTATTATTAGAGAAGGAAATACATGACACGCCGTGACGTGACGTGACGTGACGTGATCAAAATGATGGTAGATGGTCACGTCACGCGTAGTCACGCCATGACCATACGTGACGTGATCACACATGACGTAACGTGTCGTGGCGTAAATTAATCATGTCATTTTTTTTATCTTAATTTAAATTGTTGAAAATTTAGAAAAAAGATATGGAAAATATGAAAAATTCTAATAAGTAAATAATGTTGTAAGAATTATTTTTTTAGGAAAGACTGATGTGTATCTGACATTACTTTAAAAATTCAAATTAAAAACATTCATAAGACTAAACTAGAGAGAATAAAAATCAGTATTACATAAGTACCAGTATCACTGAACCTACACTAAAGAAAAATTTGAATACTCTATGTTTCATACCGCGACGTAACGTGGCGTGATCAGGTGACGTGACGTGATGTGTAATTTTCTTTGGAATGCAATCATGTCACGCGGCACGCGAGTCACGT
Organism: Carex arenaria; assembly: GCA_964058825.1. Taxonomy (NCBI): domain Eukaryota; kingdom Viridiplantae; phylum Streptophyta; class Magnoliopsida; order Poales; family Cyperaceae; genus Carex; species Carex arenaria. Next base: position 685,657 of record CAXKVW010000402.1, on the reverse strand, counting down.
CACATAAAAACACATGTGACGTGACGTGACTAGTCACACCGTGACAAATTTCCTTTTCTAATTATTATCATAGAGGAGTACATGAGAATTGTTGAGACAATGGCAATGCGACGGCAATCAGGGTCCCAGCTGACACTGGTTACCGCCCGGAAGTTTCAGGTAACTGTCACTAGTTCAGAAACAGACCCATTTGTAGCATTCCACAGGTAGATAGTGTCACCACGTGCGACTGAAGTGCATTATTACTTCCCCAATCAAGCAAGTTAAACCGGATGTCGCTTATTATATCGGTTAAAGCGAGTGTGTCCTCTGGATTCTGAGGGATTCAAGAAGGGAAAGGAATATACAAAGAATGAATAAATACGGATGTCACTATTCAGAAAATTGAGGTAATCAGTCAAAAGTCAAAACAAACTTGACTAGTTGAATGAAATATACAAAAAAAAAAAAAAAAAAGACGGTTAAATCAATTGGCAGTTTACCATGATGTTGTTACCGTACCAGACCCACACGATATTTGGTTACCGTACCACTGTACCAGACCCACACAATCTTCAGTTATGTAGCAAACCGAGTGTTGTCATACCATACCATACCATACCCACATGGTATGGTACTGAATTAACATACCATGTACCAGTACCAGCTGCTCCCATGCACCAGTAATTGTACCTTCCTAAATCTGTCCATGATATAATCAAAATCTGGCAAGGGGTTGGTACCCTCTCTATACATTCCATGCCTATTTCCAATCAGAAATTATGGTATGAAAAGGTCACCACTTTAGATGTTTAAATACCACGGTATGAAAAGGTCACCACTTTAGAAATTATGGTATGAAAACTAGTCTTTGGTCTAGTGACTAAGGCACATGGTCTCTATGTGAGAGGTCATGGGTTCGAAATCCAGATGGGAGAAATCATTTATTATAATAATAAAAGTATTAAATAGTTGGGTGGTTTGACCTCCAACTTTACTCAAAAAAAAAAGAAAAAAGAACAACAATATTGAATTTTTCCTCAGGTATGTGTGAGAGAAAATAGAGAAAGCAAGGAAGAAATTATGAAACGTTAGTTGCAATTTGAAATTTAAAAAGGGAGGTATGCGTGAGAGAATGAGAAGAAAAACGTTGTGTTTTAGAAGCTGTTATTTTTTACAAGTCGGCTGAATCTAAAATAGCCCAAAAAAAAAAAAAAAAAATCTGTCCGCCAGTCTAGAAATTAGAGTATAGCATAGACGTCCATAATTAAGCCAGAATAGAATAACTTTAGAAAACATGATTTAGAATTTATATATAAAAGTTGTACATAACATATGCTGAACCCCAAAACTTTCCATTTAATGAAACGGAAATATAGACCTAGCGGTGCAATAACAGCTGTTTTAGGAATATAAATTTAACATTTTTGCGGTGATTCTGATTCATATAAAAAATGATGACATTAGTACATATTTTAGTATTTTACCAAGAAATGTAGGAACCTTTTTTTTTCCCCAAAAAAATGCATCGTCAAATATGCTGTCAGCCCAACCTCCAATATAAAGCACGCATCGTTTCTTAATTTTACACAGATCTGACTTGTACCAAAAGCGCACATAGAATAAATATAACTTATCTTAGCATGCCAAAATAAATATTCAATGCTAAACATTTTGTTCTTATCTGAAATACAATTTTTTTTTACCTCCAATATATTTGTAAAACAGCATGATATCATGGAAATTGCAACATTTGTTTGTTTTTCTATGAACAAACCGGTGCAGCTCAACTAGAAACTATTTTCTGAAAATAATTCCTACTTGCTAAGATATGTACATATACCCTCCCCTAGAATGGTTAAAGGACGGTCTAATAGACAAATCTCTCTTTGGGCAGTCGGGCTGCAGGTACAAATAAATCCTATGAACAAATTTAGCTCAACTCCCACTTGCAATCTCTATCAAAACTTTCAGTTAAATAACCCAACTGTCAATTCCTTGCCTAGGACAAAGTTGCTTAAAAAGTCCATAAAAATTTGTATACCAGCAATTCAGTTAAGTTTTACAATTACTAACAATCTAATTGCCTCTTGACCATGCTTGTCGGCATCTGACAGCTTCCTGACGAACAGCCCGTCGCTTATCATCAAGGGCACTTGTTACAGCCTTTAATACCTATATTATAATTTTAAGTATAAAAACATTAATTAATAATCTTTTGAAATTAATATTTGTATTAAAGCATAAATCCACAAACAATCACCTGTGGTTTGACAGGGTAAATTTTTGAATGGGGAAGAATTGACATTGAGGCGAGGGATTGGATTGCTGTCTCGCGAACAAGCTACAAAAACAATTGAATAAAACAACAAACAAATAACTAGATAAATAATTAAATAACAACATAGTAAATGAAATAAGTCAAAGCTAAATTATCAAAATTTATCAAGAAGCTCCTGTGAAGTTACCATTAAGTGAGGATAGGAAACAAGCCGTGTGAGAATCCCAATAACTATACGTAGGTTTTCTATGATAGATTCCTTGCCTACATTAACAATATAACATAAATAATAAGTAAAGTTGATAACAAAGCACATTCTAACAAAAACTGGTGTTGAAATGCAATGGCCAACTTTACAATTTGGTTCGCACAACAGATTGCAATCTCAAACTCGGCCACTGTTTCGATGATAACACAAGTACTTTAGCCACTTTTTAGCTTCTTTTATTCTTGGGATTTATATAACTTTAGTTTTGGTCATACCAATGAATGGGTCTTCTGTAAGGCTCTACTTTTCAGCCTTAGCCAAAACTTCAACTCAAAGTCAAAATAAATAAATAAAAGAACAGTAATTTCAATAAAATAATAGTAGTCTCACCGGTAGAATCCATTAAAATTCCAGATAAGACCAACAAGAGGCTATATACTATATCTTTATTCTGAATATCTGTACTAAGTGCAATTATGCTATCTGCCACAGCAGGTAATATCTGAAGATAAAACAAAAAGGTTAGAAAAGAAGATACAACAGATGCATGAAAAACTGAATGGATGTATAAGCATTCCTATTAAATCACAGACAAGAAGTAATAACCAACACTGTTTTTTCTCTTATTTTTAAATTTCATTTTCTCATTTCTTTTTCTGGATCTGGGTTTACATAAATGAATGTGTCTGTGTGTGTATTTGCACGCATATGTGTGTGACAGTTCACAAAAAGATGACCTTGTGAGCTTCACCGATGACTGCTGCAAGAGGAGCGTCAGAAATAACATACCCAAAAGCTCGACAGACCGCCTCCCTGATCAAACCACAAGAAAAAATTAGAAGCAATAAGAGTTTTAAGTTGTAACAAGTACAAAAATGGTAGGCAGGTAAATCATAAATATTTCATTCTAAAATACCAATACATTCATCCTCCTTCCAAGAGAACCTTGGTAAAGAAACAGGTGTGTTGCAAAATATACAGTTTAGATGTAACCCTAATATTTATATACCAGTTGGATCACAGTAGTTATTTGTACTTCATTAGTTTTTAAGGTTTGGATGAGGGTCATGACGCACAAAATAAAAATAAAAATATATTGCCATCTATACAGCACATCATCCATTTTGGTTACACAGGCAGATACTGTGTCCACCAGAACAGTACTGAACCTCCACCTGTGTACATACTTGTTAGTAGCTTCATTCATTGAGCTGAGTAGAACGGGCAGCAAAGTAGAAAACAGACGCTGTTTATACAACGGTTTTATCACAGCATGAAATTGTTTACTCAAACAACCTTCAGCATCTCCCATAATTACATGCAAGCCATCGACCGCAGACAGGGCAGCGTCCTGTCCATGCTGACTTGAAATCACTAATTTCAGCAGAAATCGGATGATCTCCTTTGACCTATCATCCCCTCTCATAGCCATGCCCTTTCCAATCCATGCAAACCCAAGAATAATATCCTTTTCATACAGCTGTTTGTTTTCAGCTCCCTCTGATAGAATAGATAAACAACATCCGATTGCTTTATTGTCTATTGGATTTTTATTTATAATGGAAGCAAGTGCTTGGGCAGCTGGAACATGACCCCTCAGGAGGAAAAACAGAAGTAAGTTTGAAACCAAATCTGAACTAGAATTTGAATTGGAATAGGGGAGAGGTGTCTGCGCACTAAGTGCAGTAATAACTGATGCAAATAGAGATATAAGGTTCAAATCTTGAATAGAAGATGGAGGACTGGACGCTAACTGCTCAAGATTTTGGAAAGCAGTTGTAAATAATTCGGCTGGACACGAAACTGAATTCACTATTATTTCATGGGATTTTTTTAAGATAATGGATTGGTGGTTCACTGTAGAGACAGCTACAAGGTGCTTCATTGCCATCACTAACACATCCAAAATACCCTGAAAGAAAAAAGAAATCATCTGAAACTGACAAAAAATGCGGAGCTGGTGTTAAAAGAGCACTATTAGTTTAAACAATTGAGACTGCAATTCTAGAATAGGCACTATGAACAATTGAGAAACAACATAAGACAACTAGCATCAATGACTTTCATTATACTGAAACCAGTTTCAGTAGGTTTGAGCCCTGTCACTTTCTTTCTGGGCTGGTTGGTGTCTAAATGCACAACTGAGGATGAAATTTGTTTAGATAATAACAATTATTTTTTAAAATAGATCTTTATGAAACCAGTTTTGAGAAATAGAAATGACAGAATTTATCCCTACCTATTTTCTCTGACACAATCAACAGGATAAAAAAAAGGGAAAATAAAACTGGGGCGAGATTTAAGACTGTCTGGATACCATTTTTCCATCCCCATCTTTGAAGACGGACTAAATCTCCTGACCCCGCTTCAAAAGAAATTATGTAGGGACGGAAAGAATTTGTCTGTCCTTATTTCTCAAAATTTTGGCCTCCAAATTTCAAAATTATTCTTTATTATTGTTGAAAATTGACGGCTGAGGATAAATCAAGGGTATTGGGTTGGTCCTAATCAGTAGTTTCTTTTTGTGAATTGAGTTTCCACTTACTACATCACACAAGACCTCAACTAGCAAGGCCTACTGGTTCGTACTGAGCCTACTTTCCTAAGTCCTGGTTCGTTGCAAGAGCGGAATTCACCGCTCTTCCAGCAAAGGTAAGGACTAAGTGCAAACGGTCAAGTTTATTTCATGCTTGATTGAGGCCAAGTAGGATCATATTAAAGGTTAGCGAATACTCTTTTCATCAACAAAGAATATTAAGCATCAAAATATTTTACCATCACATGAATATTTTTGGAGACATTCTCGTCTTTCATTTGATTCCAGATACGAAGAGCGAATTGTGTTGCGACTTCACTGGCATCGCCAGCATCATAGAACCTGCAACGTTCTGAGGTTATATAACAGGAACAAATAAAAATTTAAAACTATTGTTGTTGTTATTATGATTATTATTATTATTAAGTACTTGCACAGACCATAATGCAAGTACCCCAGCTCCTCGGAGTCACATTTAAGCATAAGTTTGTCAAAAGTATGGCAAAAAACAGAGAACTCCGTCAGCAAAAGGAACAATTTATAATCTCACTCAATCAGCTTATTCAGGAAAAGAGTGACCCCACCCTATCTTTTTTTCCCATTTTCTATAATCATTTTTAAAAGAGAACATGTACCACAAAAGAATGCGACCAGAATAAAATTGCAGCAGTGAAATAAGAGTCTCAGCTTGACTGAATTCTTCCTCCAAACAAATTTTCGAAATTTTGACAGTAATAGCCTCCTCTACCACCTCTAGCACTTGTTTCATTTGATCATTCCCCACTGTACCAATTCCGTACAGTGCCTCAAGTGATAGGTCAAGAGGAAGTGTAGAGGCTACAAAAGCAGAGAGCAGCTTCTCCACAACCAGCGTGGTATAAATCACTGCCCTTCTTCGGTCCATAGATTTCTCAACTACTGAACCGATTTGAATTAACACCCCTTGAGTTGACTTCCAGATAAGGTTATTTTTGTCCATGTGGGAAATTATCAGTGTAAGTGATTTCAAAATTGAAATGTAAGTCTCATCTGCTATAGGCGAGTAGCTTTCAGCAAATGTTGCCAAGACTTCTAAGCACTTTACTGGGAAATTAAAATGAAAAAAATAGAAATTAGTTTTAAAATTAAGATTTTCTACAAGGAAAAATAAGAGCATCCGTCAACCCATTGAGGTTTGTTTTGACATTTTACTTTGGTTAGATGTACTATTATCAGTACTGACAAGACTTTATAAGGCTACTGAAATAGTAGGGCTATCTTTGCAAATTATTAGGCATTGTGCATTCTCAAAAGTTGTTCAAAGCAAAAGAGAGAGAAAAGAAGGATTACCTGTATAAAGAACATTTTCTTGTCTGACCACCGAAGCATCATCTTCTCCGCTTGTTATAGTATTAACTAATTTTAAAAGAGCAGCGCTTAGATCATCAGAATAGTTCCTCAGAATATTCCACCAGGAATCTTTCTCTAAAATAACGTCAGTAGAATCAGGACTCTTCTGAGTCAAATCTCTACATGAAGAGAGAATTTCAGAAACCAGGTACAATGCCTCGCCATTCAAAGAGCTTCGTGTGGACTCTACCAACAAATTGACCAATCTTGCAAAGTATTTTTGGAAAACCCTCGTGCACAAATAGTCAGAAAGCCTAGATATAATTGCAAAAATGCTTCCCAAAGCATGTACTTCTGACTGTTTTTCTGGTGCAATATTATTTAAGAGAAGATCAATTTTTTGACAAATAAGACCAAAGAAGGTTTCTCTATTAGGTGCAATGAGAACTGAAACCGTGGTCTTAAAGCATTCCATTGCCTCCTTTTCAATTTGGTCCTCCTCTTTGTTGAAAATTATGGTTTCTAAGCTGTGCCAGATGTCCTCAGCATGGTCAGCCATTCTGTCAGGCCCATAACAAGAAATGCATTTTTGGATATACTTTAGAGAATCAAGCTGCGGAAGTAACAAGCAAACTTTAGTGCCATCTAGAGTTTATGTTTGCCAGAACAAAAAAAACAGGGACCGTCTTGCACAAACCTTTGCTAAAGAAAAAGCGGTAGAGAGCTTCTCCAGGAGAAATGGAATTACATGCGGTTCAAAATATGGCGTGAAACAGAATATATTCTGGCAAAGTTGGAACAATAAAGATATAAGCAGCATAAACAATGTATATGTGGCGAGCATAGAAAATCCAAATGATAATTTACAATTAGTTCCCAAAAATATCTTGAGAAATTAAAAGATGTAATGATACCAATAATGCATCAGATAGCTCCTCTCTTGAAGCATCATTACCGGCATCTCCCTGAATAAAAAAAACTGTACCATTTAGGCTGGTTGACCACCCAAAACTAAGTGTTTTTGCCCCCAAAAAGCATTTAGAGTACTATAATTTGTGAAGGAAATATTCAAGGGACACTAGAATACTAGAAAAGAATCATGATCACAATACCAAACTAGTACCAATAGTAGTTTGGTCAGAAGTCAGAACATGGCAGTATCATAAGAAAACTAAACAATTCAATGAAGGACAGGTATTGCTGGAATTGTTATCTGACTCAGCTTACTCCAATGTCAATACTTACTCCACAACTGGTAGAATAAGAAAAGAAAAATTAAACTATTAACCAGAGGATTCAGCAAAATGTCAGAAAAACTTACGTGTGTGAAATAAACAGGGAAGTACTTGCTCAGTATATCAAAAGCATCCTGATAGACCATGTTGGGTAGAACAGGAAACAATGAAATGGCACATTGTACCAATTGGAAAGCCAGCATCAGGCATGGCGGGTCCATTTCATTATCAATTGAGCGAAGGATGTCATAAACAAGATCCTCTCCCTGCACCCACCAACAATGCTTGTTCATACAAATTTGAAACTTGAACTCAAAACTGAAACTATTTTGGCCTTAAAAGAGAAGTCAGCATTAAGAAACAATGCAATGTATGGTACCTGTGTTGTGGCAACTTCTTTGTGCTCAGTGCAAAGGCAAATAAGAACTTCATAACACAACTGCAGTGAGGTTTATTAAAAGTCAAAAGATATTGACAGATACTGCTCAAACCTTTAACCTAGTATGTACTAAGTATTGAGATCACGGATCTTTGCACCTTACCGACAGATTGAATTTTCAATGTACCAGTCAAATCTTAGTTTACTATTTCATTTTCCTGTGTGGAGGTTTTGCTACACTAGACTCCACAGTTGTACCGATACAGTATGAGCAGTGTTATTTCCCATTGATCTTTGTCCGGCTGATTTCTTAAACTAATTCTCAATGAATTTTACTTAATAAGGCACTGCATACTTTTCAGTAATGGTAATTCCTTCCAATACTAGTACGATAGACCATGTAACAATGGCACTAACCTTACGGTCATTTGCCGCAAGTGACCGCACATCAACCTCTTCAAAGAAACACTTGGAAAATCTTTTTACATCAGTCGTAGAAATGCTACCGACCTCCTTTTTTCTATACAACATGGCACGGCAGCCAATGAGAACCCCCCGCAATGCAACCCAATCAGCCTGTGTTTAAACAAGTATTGATAAACGATCAAGCAAAACAGTCAGCCCCTCAATGAATTAAATGAATCAATAATTACCAGCCTTGATATGAAGAAATCTGACAAACTATCTATAGCTGTATGATCCAGTGTCTTTTGTGAAATTCTAGTAAGAACTTCACCTAGAAGTAAGGTACCTGATATAACAACAACAAAATAATAACTAGTCAAGTAAAAGTTTTCTCCAAAGTCTTCATAAAGAAGTAAGGTTTCTGATCCAAATTAAGGAAATAAAAAGATTGTTCTGAGAACGAAGTGGTTAGTGCATCTTTTAATTTAAAAAAGGTAACAATCAAATAAAACTTCACCTCTTGATCTGATGACATTATCATTGGTAGTCAGATACATCTCCATCTCCCTTACCTGGTTTAAACTATTCTCATATTAAAACTTTGAAAAGTCTAAAAGGATATTTATGCAATTTAATTTATAGAAAATCTCACCACTTCTAAAAGACTGATGAGGCCTTTCTTCACTAATGCAGCAATAGCCTCGAGATTAGCATCCTGTAACAATTAATAAATGCCATGTGAGTGACCACGGTTGCTTGTATTCGGGGAGAAAAAAGGAGGAAGAAGTTAGTAGTTTTACTAATCACTTTCCGAATCAGATTTGGAGGGAAATAAACAAGAGAGAGAGAGAGAGAGAGAGAGATGAGAAGGGAAGAGGCACGGACGTGTTGAGAGGAGGTAAGAGAGTAGTCGATGAAAGCCTCGATGTGAGGGACCCACGTGCTCGGTGCTGCCATTGCCGCTCTCAATATGAAGGAGAGAAAGGGTTTAGGGTTTCTCGAACTTTTTTGGTCCTCTGTGGAAGAAAGGAGAAGTGGAGGGAGAGGTTATGAGCATAGCGGGAAGAAGGACATCTGTAGGAACTGACGCGGCCCTAACAATTAACCCTGCTAAAACGGCCCGTTCAGCCCACGAGGAAAGGAACCGCTTTTTCTCGTCCGAGGAAACCGCGAATTAGTTCCGCAGGCAAGTGGCATCATAGAGAGTCAAGAGGCAGTGTTCGGCAAATCACGTGAAGTTTAAATTTTAAGTTGCGAGCATCCGTTTGATAATAAAATTAAAAAGTATTTTTTCAAGAAAATTTTAAATTTGACAAAATACTTTTAAGTCATTAAGTCATGTGAAATCATAGTTTAAAAACTTAGACAAGCTTAAAAAAAGTGGACAAAAGAAGCACTAAGGAGATAGTATTAAGTTTCACTAAGGAGCACATGTTCGGTAAACTTAAGACTCCTTAAAACACTAAGGAGCACTAAGGAGCTCTAACCATGGTTGTCAAACACTACCCATAGAATGGCTCTCCGACTCTATGCAGTCCATAGTCCTGACTCTTTGTTGTTTTTTAATGGATGCAGTTTTTTACTTGAGAATAATTATATATAATACTACAATTAATTAGATTAATTATATTCAAATAAGGAAAAAAATAGAACTTGGTCCAATAAACAAAGCCCAGTGGATGTTGTTAATTGTGGCTCATGTTTATTTTTAAATAATTATTTTCATAATTAAATGTTTGTCCAAAATAGTTTACCACGTTTTCTGAAAACTGTTGCGCACGTTTCTTATTTGGTCCATATCTCTCTCATAAGACATCCGTTTTTAGCATTTTATATATTTCTGGATCTATAACTTTGTCTCTCTAGAGGAAAACCAAATTAGAAACATATTATAGTCAAAAACGTGAAAAACCATGGTGCTTAATTTAGACTATCATGTTCTGAAAACTGCTGTGCATGTTTCGTATTTGGATCATAGTGCCCTCATACTATATCTATTTTGGACATACTATATATGGATGAAAATTTTAACAGAAATATCTATAACTTTGCCTTATGGAGCAGAATCTAATTCGAATTAAATCGTGATAAAAAAACTTGGTAGACTATGAAATTAATTTTGGAAATGTAATTCACATTCCTTATTTGACATATATAGTCTCTCTCATTTCTTTTGAGAAGAATTTGTTTTTTAGAGTTGAAGTTATGCCAAAAACTCTCTCTCTCTCTCTCGTTTTATCTCTCATGTGTTGAGAATCTAAAAATCTTGAAAACTCAAGATCTAGTTCTCTTGGAGGATAAAAATTAAGGAGCAACCAAATTATTACTCTCTAGTAAGAGAAAACTTTAGTTTCTCATAAATTTCTTGGTAGATACTGTTGGGGAACTCGGCACCAAATTCCGTTTGGGAATTTACCGCTAAATTCTATTTAGGCTTATGGTGCGGGAAGAACGTAAAATTAAAATTTTACTTTCTACCAAAAGCCGATGATCTACTCCCTGATTGATTCTAAAAATAAATTTATTTAATATTTAAATAAATTAAAACAACATTTGTACCTTATTCCAGATTCGAATTGGAAGTGAAGTCTGACTCGCTTCGAAGCGCCAGACGTCTGATGCCTCTATCAGTATCCACCGGAAATAACTAGAGAGCTAGTATTTCTTTTGCCAGAAATACTGTACCAACGGTATTTACAAAAAATACTATTCACAATCGTAAAGGAGAAAGAGGAACGAAATCATGCGGAAAAATAGAAAGAAATGGCGCTTCAAAATGGAAGGTGTTAGTTTTAGTTATTAACAATCAAAGATGTTAGATGTTGTACTAATCAGTTAAACTAATGATTAGATGTTGTACTAATCAGTTAAACTAATGATTAGATGTTGTACTAATCAGTTAAACTAATGATTAGATGTTGTACTAATCAGTTAAACTAATGATTAGATGTTGTACTAATCAGTTAAACTACTTAAACTAATTAACTAGTTTAACTAGGTAATTAATTAAACAATCACTAGCGGACAATTAACAAGTTGGGGGCGTGCTTGGGGATTAAGGCCTACACTTACTGCTTTAAAATATGATGCAAAATGGAACACAGTACAGAACCATTTAGGACCTGTTCGGCGGACCATTAAGAATGAACATGGGCGTGAGAATTAAACTAAAAATTACTGTTCATATGGAAAAATTCTAAAATTTTTAGTTCAATTCCTACGTCCATGCCCATTCTCAATGGTCCGCCGAAGTTTACCTTTATAACATGTAAAACAACACAGCAACCCATTTCATTATCAAAGATAATATTTACCGATAGATATTTGAAAATTAATTAATTTTCTTTATTAACGGACAGTTAAACCCGGTTAAACTAGTTCAGAGGCTCGCTCGGGTTGGATGGCTCAGAGGTCAGAATATTTCTCTTTAAAAAATAATATATATTCGTAGTTTTTTTAATCTATTTCTTAGATTTTTGAAGAAAAATGAATTTATGAGCGCTTAGATGAAATGTGTTGAATATTTTTAACAATTTTAGTAATATTTTAATATTTATAAAATGTCGTCTGATCAGACAAATTTGCGACCTCTTGTACAAAATATTAATCACTGACTAATGAAAGATCAATTCTCACTTAGCTTATTGTCAGCCTCCATCGGAACAAGAATCATGCAATATCAACTTGTGATATTCACCTTCTTAAAAAAAAACTAGTATTGTGCCCGTGCGTTGCAACGAAAAAATATTATAAAATTGAATATAATATGAATATATATTTTTATTTGACATTCACACAAAATTAAGAAAAAAATATTAAATGAAGATAAAAAACACACATGAAAAAAACAGAAATTTAAATAATAAATAACAATAAAAGAAACAACAAATGAAAAAAATAGATCAAATATAACATGAAAAAAGTTCTTGAAGTATCGTTGCTAGTGTGATTCTCATTGATATAGTGTAACATTTATGAAAATGAACAAACAAATATGAAAAGTATATTAATTAAAAAAATTAAAAAATAAACAATATTTATGAAAATCCACACATTAAAACAGCGAGCATAGAGTATTTTCTTACTTTTAACCAACCAAAGAATTGCTGCCTCTGTCTTTAAAAAAAATATGCCAAATAATTATATTGTTAGAATATTCTCAAATCATATAATAACTAAAGAGAAAATTAATTCAACAAAAAGCTGATAATCTTCATTTAAAATAATAAACAAATTTAGTTAACCTGCTAAAAAATAATTGATTAAGTTGCATTTTTTATGAGCTAGAAGGTCGATATTTCCTATATCCTCTTAACTAATAATAAAAAGATACAATATTTCTTATATCCTCTCATATTTATGAACACTCTACTATATGCATGTTTCATAAAATCATATATATTTTTTCTTGAAAATTTTCATTCTCTATATAATATTTTTAGAATTTGCAGGTTCAATGAATCCATTTACTTCATAAGATATGCTATAAATGCATGAATAAGAGAAAATGGAGAAATAAGGAAATAATTTAATTACATGAATCAAAAAAAAGATTTACAGAGGAATAAGGAAACATATCGCTAGAAATTCATTCTTAATTGTGACAAACTATATAGCAGTATGTGTGACGAGTATATTTTTAACTAAATTTAGACTTCTATACATAAAATAGATGTATTTAATAAAAAACAGTCAGATTATGCGGTTGGAGAGCTGATATTAAATCTGAAAATTCATTTTTCAATCTTAGCCGTTGGCGGATCAGGACAACTATGTGTATTATATAAGAATGAAGATATATATATATATTTGTGATATTCACCGCACAAGAATTTGACAACCGGAAATTTTCATTGCGAAGCGAATTCTAAAATATTTAGGTCACATGCTATGCTCGACGATAATGACAAGACAAATACGAGCTTTCCCATGGACCCGCTATATCAGGTATCAAATCTGACGCACAACACTTCATCCTGATTGAAAATGCCTTCATATTTTTTTTTTTTGATAAGATATAGAGAAAAAATAATAATATGAATGTACACGAGCACACATTTCAACCATTCAGCGGTACATAATCTCAGCCCCCTTGCCCCTTGTCAAAATAAGCACCGGATATCAAGTAAAGCTCATATAAACAAAAAGAAAGAACATGATATAAAACAAATTAGGGATCATTTATCACCAGATCCTCTTTTTTTTACCAAGGACACAGACCAAACTGGTAACTTCACAACATATAGGGACCGAGGTGTGATATCCTCCGGAGACCAAGAGGGCAGATCTGTGATTCTTTTTGGACCATTTATGTAATTTCCTCCAATAAATATACAGCAAGAAGATTCATAGGTCACCTCCCTTGCACAAGGCCACTGAAAATCTGACTGTTTCCGGCCAGTGTGGCTTCCCATTCAATAGAGGAGAGAAGTATCTGTGACAGAGAAATCACTACTTGCTTCATATCTGGCCGAAGTATCGGGTCTTCATCCACACATCGTTTTGCAAGCACTGCCATCTTAGGAAAAGGAAACAAAAGCATCTTGTTAGTTTCTGTGAACATTATGGGTGGGGTTGGGGGGGGGGGGGGGGGGGGTGGTATGTTCAGACGAGGGATATTAGAAACGTGTTGATTTGTAAAATTTGACCTAGTTTCCTATGATAGATACATAAAACCTGAAATTGTACTGTGGTACTGTTTCGAGCATGAGTTAAAATTTTCATGTAGGGCTTGTTCGGCGCCATTATTGTGTGCGTGGGAAAAAAAAAATTCAGTTGAACTGATTTCAACTGAATTTTTTTTCCCCACGAGCAGTGAAATTCAGTTCAAATCCCAAACCCATTCCTATTCCCCACTGTCCACCGAACAGGGCCGTAAAGACATCAAGTTTCTTTAATAAAGGATCCATGCATGTGAGGTGACTTGCAAAATCATATACCTTATATAAACAATCATGGGGATATAGGTCCATAAGATTTGGATCAACACACTCTTTAAGGCTTTCCATGCTCATTGAATTAGGTGTATTTCTCAAAGCATTTAACATCTGCAAAGTCCAAATGGAGTAAGTTAATCAGCAATAGGAGCATCAAATTTTTCTTTACTTCCCCGTGCGTGCCTTTCTATTGGCTTGTTTTGTGTGTAATACATAATTGAGGTCACATGGGGCTTAAATTAAGCTTTATGAGGCACATAAATGGACAATTAGAATTTCAGTGACTTCTATTAAAAAAAAAAATTTAAACAACACATTAAAAAACTGAAACTGACTGTTGCTTAATCACCCAAATGGGCTTGACTGGTCAATTTCCGGAATAATGAGTCCTTGGGATTAATTTTGAGTTTTAGTAACTGTAATGGTCTTTGAAAACCCTACTAATTTAAAAGCAAAAAAGACACAGGAAAGAAATATGGTGCTTAATTGGAGGCCTTCATAAAATAATCAGAAGTTAATTAAGGCATTGTCATTCAGCTTCATCTAAATGGGGCCTTAACTGCACATCAGAAGATTTTGGAGTCAGTTAAATAAATTACTGAAAAAAAAAACTTACAACTGAGGCTAAAGACCGCCTTTCAATATTAGCCCTACTCATCCCTTCTGCACGTGTAATGGCCTCTTTTCCAGATATAAGCTCGAAAAGCACTACACCAAATGCATACACGTCACTTTTTGTTGTTGCCAGACCATCCCGCAAATATCTAAAAGAAAACCAAAAGCTCAGTTAAGGTCTGCAAAAAGATGCTTTTGATTAAACCAACAGAACTGCTATGTTTACTGTTACCATGTCATTGATGCCAGTTACAGAAACCAACTCAACCAAAATAAATTGGTGAAAATTTAAAATTATCCTTAATTCAAGCAGAAATTGTGAACTTGAGGGTTACCTGAGTATAATATCTGTCAACTAGATATTAAATTGCATGCACAACTGAGTATAAATTGAGGTATGTGGGCCACTCAACTAGTGTTTTTTGGGGACTGATACCTCTACTAATAACGTATGACAAGTTTATAACGGTCGAAATAGACTTACTCAGGAGCCAAATAACCGAATGTGCCCACAACTTTAGTTACTGAAGCCTCTTCATCACTAGACTTGACAACTAGCTTAGAAAGCCCAAAATCAGAAATCTGCACAAGAGATAGAGCTAAAAACTTAATATAGTATTGATAAACTGTTAGTAATATGAAACTCCAAATTTAGCGAGGAACAGTAACCTCAAAAGGCATGTAAACTAATTGAATTGAAAATTGATCTAAAAGGAAATGGGGATTAACATAACCAATAACTAAATTATTGATCCACCTGATGGTCTGAATAATAATTTTGTGGTGAAATATACACCAAAAAGATATCAATATTGGCCTTTAAACATTGGAAGGCTCAAAAGGCACATATGACATGTAATTAAGTTAATCAAAAGCAATTAGCCATTGGCAAAAAGGAGAGGCAAAGAAATTTATGGCCAAATTACAATCATTTGTTAATTTGGAATGGAGGGTCAGAATAGTAATAGTGTAAAGACCTTAGCCCTGAAGGAACTGTCGAGCAATATATTGCTGGTCTTGATGTCTCTATGAACATAGTGGTCTCTTGTGTGTTCATGTATGTATTCGAGGCCTCTTGCAGCATCCAGTGCAATTTGAACCCTAGAAATCCATGACAATGATGTCTGGCCTATATGAACAAAACTTATATCACAGTAAGGTTCAATTTCAGTTTGGTCGACTTTATCTGAGGTGATATTTAAAGTAACTTTTTTGTATACACACAAATAGGTAAAATGACTCTCAATTTTTATCATTTTTTTTTGTACTTTAATTGAATAGCAAGGCCAATAAATAGTATAACAAAAGCATCATAAAATACAAAGCAAAATTTGGAAAAAATTTACTAGTAGAACTTCATTAAGTATCTTATCCAACTTAGCTAATAAATATCTACAAGGAAAGAAAGGAGAAAATCTCTTGTTGCAGAAAAGACACACATGTAATAATTTAAAAGGAAAGTCAGTATTACCCTTATTATGGGGGTCATACAGATGGTTTTTGAGAGATCCTTTTTGAGCGTATTCATAAACGAGGAAGAGCTCTTCATTGCTAGCAGCATAACCAATCAATTCTACCTTGACAAAATGGAGGTAGTGAAATAAAACATAAGGTTGTAAGTTTGAACAAAAAAACTAACAATTTTTTAAATAAAAAACAATAAAGCACAGAAAGTACTTTACCAGGTTGGCATGATGAACCCTGCAAAGAACTTTCATCTCGGCTATGAACTCCTTTGTTTTTGTAGCTGTCATTCTTTTTATTGCAACCTCCTGAAATTAATTTTTGGCATATTTGATTTCAAATATTATGTAAGGGTATCTTATACGGACTTGAGGAAAAAGATAGATTTCATGTTGCTCCAATAAAACCTCAAAATATTGTCTTTTTCCAATTTCCATGTAGTGGAATGGGCCCAGTTCCATAGAATTGCATTTCGAGGCAAACTTGTCCTCTAATCAAATGGTGAAGAATTTGAGGCCCGTTCAATTCTCTATTCCAAGTGTAATAGAGGAGCTGGCAAACAAGGCCTTTAAGGGCATGCTTTTATAATATTTCTCAATTAATAGGAATATATATGAATACTTTAGAGGTTTTAAAGGAATTCATATGGAATCAAATATAATATAATAAAAGTATACACACCTGTTCTCTAAGAGAACCATAATAAACTGAACCATATGTGCCGTGGCCAAGCAGATTGGAGTCAGAGAAAGAGTCGGTAGAACCAAGAACTTCTTGGTATGTAAACACAACTGGTTTCTCTTTGTCAAAGGCTTCAATTATCATACCTGTCAAACATGCCTCTCATTAACTTTTGGTACACAAAAATTCTTTCTTTAACTTCTTTTATTTTTCTGGAAAATATCTTTAACATATGATTCATATTAAACTAGCCTGAGAACCCGTTGGTACATATTGGTTGGTACTGTATGTGATGGTTATCAACCTTCCATTTTAATAGCAGTAGAGCACCATCAACTTGCACGTTAATCCAGTATAAATTATAATATTCTCAGGAAGAACTATGGGAGAAGCCCTAAGAAAAAAAAAAGAGATGGTGCAAAGGTTAAAAGTATAAAAACAATTAGTAACTCACCACTAGGAATATCCATATGGTGGTTAGCTGCATCATCATGAGGCTGTTTCAGGTCTCCAAAACTGCAACACAAGTATCTCCCAGAGCCATAAAGGAAGCTTGAACTCTTGAGAGGTTGGAATTTGTGCAAGACAGGCTGGTTGGGTACTTTTCTACGGTTTCTTGTATCTCGAAGATGCGAATTGAAATACTTGCACAAGAATAGCAAGAGAATTGATAATGCAATTAGAACAAGAGCAACCCCCATGCTACCAACAACCCATGCATATGGAAAATTCGTATGACGCTCTTGCATGTCTGAAATAAAAGTCAGAAAAAGAATTTAAGAACAAACAAAAATAGTTGTTAGGGAGTTGACAATTCTTAAATAGAAAATTCTGTTAAGTTTTAACAGCAGACCAAAATTACCAAAGAATACTAGTATGGTAATGGTATCAGTTTGTAAAGGTGCCCTTTCAACTGATTACCTGAATCTGATCAAAACCTGACACAGAGTTGACCCAGATTCTATAAACAGTTTAGTGTTTTGAGGCCCAACCATGACTGCTACCCAAGCCTGATGCAACCACGATATCATTCTAGCCTTATATTACCAGACCTGGGCCCTATCCAACCAGATACTGGAAAACTAGTGACTATACAACAAGGTAAAATTAAATTGACAATTAATTTAGTAAGGATTATTGATATAAATAACAATAAGCCCAAAATATCCAATGAACTAAAATGATTTTCTCGTAAACGTTTAGTTATTGGAAGTTCAAAGTTGTGAATATTTTTTTTATCGCAGTAAGCTCTTATGTAAGGAATGCCTATGAATGGGAATTTTCAATATCTTATGCCTCTTTATCAAGCTTGGGATGTCTTCTTTTGGAAAAAGTTTAAACACATGTTTGTTGTAGATTGTAATTCTGCTTCGTGTAACCCATTTGCATCATATCTAGTATGGATATTATTTTTTATGAAAACGGTATCTAATTGTATTTTACTTTTGAAATTATTCACTGAACATCTTTATGGATTAGTACTCACCTTTAAAGGCACCCGTATCCTTGACCTGACCAAGATCCAAATAATTATTTTTAAGGTATGGGTATATGACTACCATACACTGTTCTATCAGACCTGAAGCCCAATGTTCTAATATTTATTGCACCACCTATTTCTAGGGCCGGTGTGACCCGGTATAAGAAGATTCACATACTGGTCTTTCGAATCCTAATCAAGCCGATAGCACCTCCAACAATTAGGTAGCACTTCTTTATTCTCTCCCTTCTTTAAAATAAGGCAATAAGCACTAGTTATATAAAGGGACCATTTTAGCCTTCAGCTTTAAAATGTGCCATAAAGCTCAAAACATCCTGAAATAATTCCAACTAAATATTTGTGTTTTCTGTTAAATTGTAGTAGTTTGTGTCGACAAGAAATCACAAGCGCTCAAACAAAGCACACATAAATAAGCTAAGAACATAATTTCAGAGAAGTTTCGGAAAATTACCGAAATGTCAAGAGCCAGATATACTGTACCTTCAAATGTGCTAGATGATGGCGCTGGAGAAGGGCCAGGAGAAGGAGATGATGATAAATAAAGCTGTCCTGGAACTGTAGAAAGAAATAGAATTCATTATATGCATATAAGGTTGATGATAACAGTAACATTTGAAGAAACTAAAAAAGTTTGGCACAAAATTAATACATTAAACCGAGTGTTAATATATGTGCCCAATGATCTTACAAAGAATAAAAAAATAAATGCTGCAGGGCCAGTACACAACAATGTTATGTCCAATATAGACTGGTCAGGTATGAAAATAAAGTCATTGATCCTTGATATAGACTAAAATAAATAAATAAAATGGCAGATAATTATAGACTAACAAAGTACTATTATCAAAACTGAGTAATTATTGGTATCTGAAATAACTAAAATGGCAAATAATTAGAGAAAGGGACTAATATTTGACTGAATAAAGAGGCCATATTGGTGTTTTTAATTGATTTTGTGATCTCCCAAAATTATGAATTTAGATAGATCGTGAATAAATGTGAGAGTAGGTATGAAGAGGTAACAATAATTGCAAGTTAAATCATTCATTCATTTATTTATTTTCTAGCGACCATCTGCTAGCATGTGATAGTTGGTCCCTCCCCTCTTCACCATAATTCTAAAAGTTGCATTCTGCCCTTGAAAAAAAAAATCAAATTATTACATTAAAAATCAGCATTAAGTTGTCTAGCACTGCATTGCTGTAGAACCTTCCCAGTTAGAAGGCTGAATACCTAATCATATAAAATATCTTTACCAAATCAAAAGTTCCCAGACTTTTGAGCTAACAAATCCAGCCTGTCCCGTGAACATATTTTAACAAATCAAAAGAACAAAAATTGATGAATAAAAGTAGTCCACTGTAAAAGTTTAAAATAAAAATGACAACTCACCGGAATTAAGAGGAATATAAAGCACTGTTCCGGGAGCAGTACCGTCTGGACCCGATAACCCATTAACAGTCTCAATTGAATCCATGCTAGCCCCGAACCGGCTTGCGAGCGACTCGACCGAATCCCCTTCCTCTAACACATAACTCAGCAAGTAGTTCCACAACCTGTTAGAGCACCCACAAAGCAGATGGAGTGACACAACTGCACCGGGTTTCGCCAAACGGGTCATGTTGGGCAAGAATGCGAGCCCGTGGTACATGTCGGAGACGAGTGTTGCGACGGGACCACTTGATTGCGCCGGCACGGTGAGGGTGGTGTTGGTGAGGTACTTTCTGTCTGAGAGGCAGGAGCAGTTCTTTCTGACAAAGAAGTAGCCTGGATTGCTGGTGGGATCGGTGAAGACATCGACCGGTGATGCGTCGAACATTGATCGTATGGTGGCGGTGGGGTCGGCTGTAGCGGGCATTGGGTCGGGTTTAAAGGCGAGGAAGGAAGTGCAGATGCGAGAGAGGTCGGAGCAGTTGAGAGGGGTGGAGTTGGCGGTTAGAGAGAGAGCGGGGAGAATGAGAAGATTGAGAGAAATGGAGATCTGAAGGAGGAAGCGGAGAAGGATATGCATTGATGCGTTTCTCGCCATTTTTTTTAGAGGTTCGAGAAAGAGAGAGAAGAAAGGAGAGAGAGGAGTGATGTAGGGATTGTCATGGCGACAGTGCTCTGTTTTTTTGCTCTGTACGAGTGAGGTGGGGTGTACAGTAGAACTGCGGTGTATGGCGCGGATCCGTATCCTCTGGATGGGCCTCACTTTACGGTTTGAGATTAAATCTCAGCAGGTTTGAGATTCGGGGGAAATAGGGGACAGTGTTATTGGGCTTTGAGATTCGTGCCAATTTAAAATGAATGGTTCAGATTCACTAATTGTAGAAGATTCCCTCGTGCTGTAAGAGAGGATGTGAATTCGTATGTCGCATTGTCGCAGGGTAAATATTTTTTTTTATTCAATCGCTGGGAAATAAGGAGTGTACTGTGTACAGCAAATAAAATGAGCAGGGTTAAAAGTGAAGAAAAAAGATTCATTCGGATTCCATGAATCTCCAACTTTTTGCAAATGATGTGTCGAGTCATTAAACTGAACTCAGCAAAATTCGCGAACAATTTGTTTTTCTCATGACATCAAGCTAAAAGTCTAATTATTCAGTTGATCAAACTTTGACCGAATTATTTTTGAATAATTCGTAAATTTTGCAAAAAATTTCCAAATTTTTTCGAATTATTCACAAATTTTTTTCGAATTTTTCTCTAATTTTATTTTAATTTTTTTTGCTACTTTGCGGAACTGGAATCTCTAATCTAATCATTCATTAATTATATCCAAATTATTTAATTATACCTGAATTATTCTTAAATTACAAACTTTTGATATCGCTGACTCAAACCCAAATAATTCGACTATGAGCGGCACAGGCATGGTAGCAAACCCACCAAGTGAATCATCTGTGTAGTAGAAGCGAATAGAGAATTTAGACTACAATATAACCGGGAGGGTATTATAGTCATTTTATTGTAAAAACAAAGAGGCATGGTTCCGAATTCCGATGCTCATCGAACAAGTTTTGGTTTTATAATAACATAATTTATAATACAATAATTTTTAACTGCTGTACAAAAAATTCTTAGTTAGTAATTTGATTCGAGTTTGACTCGAAATAGTTCAAAATTAATTCAAACCAAACTCAAATTAGATCTGGTTTGTTCGAAATAGATTCGTCAACTATTCTAGTTTGAATCTCAAAGTAATGTGTAGGGTGTTCATTGGTTCGGTTCGGTTCAAACCGAACCGAACTAGTCAAACCGAAATTATAATTCGGTTTCAAAAATAGAACCAAACCGAATTAGCATTGCAACCGAACCGAACCGAACCAAAATTTTATTTCGGTTTGTTCGGTTCAAACCGAAATATATCAATTTTGTTTATTTAAAGCAATTATTTTGTAATAAACCGAAGTATAGTTGGAGTATTAAGAAATAAATCGGAATATTAAGAAATAAACCGAAGTATTTAAAGCAATTGATTAAGAAATAAACCAGGGCGGTCCGGACCAAATTCATAATATATAAAAGTTCGATCGGTTCGGTTATTTCGGTTTTGAAAATTTCAAACCGAACCGAACCAAAGTTATAACTCAGTTTTAAAAAACAAACAGAACCGAACCAAAGTTATAATTCGGTTTTAAAAAACAAACCGAAACGAACCATTAAACCGAACCGTTTTGAACCGAACTAATTCGGTTCAGTCCAAAACCGATTAAACCGGACTTGATGAACACCTCTAGTAATGTGAATAGTTAATTTCTGCTGATGACTTAAAAGTTAGAACATAAGGCCGCTCAGTCATAAGTCGTGACTCGTAAGTCGAAATCCTCGCTCTCGTTTCTAAAACTCTAGATGACTTTCACTTCTCGCTCTCAGCAACTACGACCACTCTTCTTTGTCGTAAAAAAGTTCGTAAAAGATTCGAAATTGATTTTGTAAAAAATTCGATTCGAAATTGATTTCGTAAATAATTCGATTCGAAATTGATTTCATAAAAAATTCGATTCGAAATTAATTCAAATCAAACTCAAACTGGAATAAGTTCGATTTGATTCAATTCATTTGCAGCCCTAACTCTATTTTTACTAGTATTTAAATTAGTAGTCAATTACACTTAAGAGATTTTAATCCAATAGATTTGATGTAGTGCAATATTGTATGTGTTTTAGGATTTATGCATGGTATTTTGTATAAATTAATGTCGTATTTCTCGAGTGATTTTTTTAACTATGAATGAATCAATCTACGTCAGATATCAGCTACGCTAGAATCAATCTTTCTACATATCTAACAATTGAAGTACTCTTTTTATTTCTTTATATTATTGTTTAATATTTTGTATCAATAAAAAATTCTCCACAGCTAACATTTTCCCTGCACTCTACTCTAGCTTGGCTTAGCGGGAAAGAAGAGCAAAGTAAATGGTATAATAACTAGAAGTCCGCAGGATAAGTTTTCCGTTTTTACTACGGACAAACATACTCAGTGCATTGTTCTTTGGATGAAGAAAAAAGGAAACGAAATTGGCTCTTCTCACTGCATTAATTTGCTTCAGAATCTGCAATTCGTAAAAAGGATACCACAAGGGTGAAAGGTGAAAGCTGATGAAATAATAAATACAGCGCTTCTAAAAATAGAAAAAGCTAAATCCGCTTTTGGGATGCTTCCAGCCAAAACTAGGGGTGTAAGTGAAAACCGTTTAGCCGTTTATCATACTCACATTGTGTTCGATAAGACGGGTATGTGTAAGATTTTGTTCCGTTAGTTTATTGGGTATGGGTAAGGATTTTTTTTCATTAGCTAAACGGGTATGGGTACGGGTAAAGACTATTTCGTACCCATTGGGTAACGGATAATTATATAAAATAAATTACATATAGATATATAAATATTATATTCAATTTTATGTTTCTCATATCATTGTATGAACGTTAATTCATGAAAAAATGTATACATTTTGTTGCAAGAAGAATATTATACTAAACATATTATTTTTTTTATTTGAATGTTTTGTTATTTAGTTGACGAATTGAATTTTGAATTTGTTAGAAGAGATATTTGTATTTTTCATTTTTTGATTTATAAAAAAATTATTAGTTAGAATTGATTGCATATTTTTTATTTTGATTTTTATATTAGTAATTGTGATTGCATATACATGACATGATTAGTTTTGATAGTATATTTATAAAAATAATAAAACCATTATATTAGTATTATTCGTTATTCACCCGCTACCGTTTCGTTACCTACTAATTTTAACGGGTACGAATAGGATAGAATAAGACAAATTTTTAACGGATAAGGATAAGATATAGGTAAGATCAATTCTTAATAAATATGGGTATAAAAATACTTCCATCCTACCCGTATCGTACTCATTGACACCCCTAGCCAAAATTGCCTGGCCTGTCATCGCTGTCGACACTTTCAGAAACCAAACTAAACTAATCATCCAAAATCCAAATTCAAATCAACCACAAATATAATGATAAAAAAAAATTTGACGGAACTTATAATGATAAAATAATGAATAACAATAATACTGAAGTCTGAAGTAATAAAAGATAAGTGGTGGGCCCCGTCCAGGCAAAAGTCCTTTCCTTCTCCACGTGCCCTGGGACTGCACTGTGGCCCGCAACTATTATCTGCTGTCCCTTCGCGGCTCATCAATGAGGATTTATTGCGGCATAATCAGAAACATACATCCTGTAGCGGGTGACGGAATTACCATTAAAATCCAGAAACGTGGGACCTGGCTATCAAAAACTTGATTCACTTCCTTGATATATATGTTCAGACTGCATTGTACTACCAACGGCACTGTCGTTAGTGCTGCGTTTGATCCAACGGAAAATTTGATTTGGTGAACCGCCAAAGAGATCAGCGCGAACCATCGTTTTAGAAGATATTTTTGGGCGTTCCTTGTTTAAGCTCGAAATTTTTTTTTTTTAAATCTTCGGAGAAGCTGCGAAGTTGTGAGGAGGAATCGAACTCTCGATTTTTGAGTAACTAACAATTTTAGAATTTTTTTTTCTAGCCAACTGTACTACCTCCCCTTTCTCAATTTAAGCTCGAAATCGCATCCTCTGCGGAGTTTTTACCTGCAGAGCTGTGTGATTCTTTTAATCTGGTCCGTTCATTTTTTATCGGACGGACGAAATAAGATTTTGGCACGAATTTTAAAGCAAAATTAATACTGCCTCCTCCATCATCCGAGCACTCACTGGCTGAGATTAAATCTGGACCGTCCGATCAGCTCCGCAGGGAAAACTCCACAGAGGATACTGGTCCATTTAAGCTCAAGCAAGTAGGCAACCAAATGAACTTTTATTCCCATTTTTTTATTAATAAAAAATAAATAAAAGAATTATCGCAAAAGTTGAAATATTGGAAAAATGAGATTGATTATTCTGTTTATTAATGTCTGCTAATTCAAATTCTTAATTTTGCTTAAAAATCTATTCCATCTAGTATTGTAGCAATTTTCTTCTTTTTTTTGTTTGATTTCATATAAGATAATAAAAAAAAATTGTTATGGTGCTGGACAAGTTGGTCTATTCTGTTTATTTTTTTAGTTAGATCGCTAATTAGAGTCAGAAATTAACAGGACGGGATGGTTTATCCCATCTAGGTATCTAGACGGAATAAACCATCTCATCTTTTCTATATTTCGATTTTCTAACAAAACGATCGCCTTTATTACCTTCAAAACGAGGAAAATAAACATAATTAAATCCTTTAATTCAAACATATATTCTATAAAAAAAAATATACAATTTAGGGTTCTAAATAGCGCTATATAGTGTTTTCGAACCATAAAAATTATGACGCTATCAGTGCTATAGCGGTCCTATTTAGACATAGCGCTGTTTTTTTAGCAACTCCGCTATGACGCGATAAGCGCTATTTAAATATTTGATACTATTATATTTTCTTGTTGCTTGCTTAAAAAAGTAAGACTGGAATAGTTCGTATATTAACAATGTGAATCTTGATAATAGTTATCTCGACTACAGCTATAGCTACTACTAGGGGTATCAATAACATCTTTTATTTTATTTATCTAATTCATACTATATTTGATAAAACGAATGCAGATAATAATTTTTTTATGCTTAATTTGTTGGATACGGATAAAGTCAAATTTTTTTTTTCGTTAACATAATGAGTAAGAGCATGAAAATGATTTCATCTAATCCGTTTCATACCCGTTGACACTCCTAACTACATCAATAATAGTACAAAAAGAGAAATTTTATAAAATATTTTTTCTTTTCTTAAAAGTTGAAAGGCGATAGCCACAAAGAATAGAGGGCGGTTCAATGGACATTAGACGAAATTCAGTCAGATGCATAATTCAAGACATTCGATAAGCATTCAGATGTGTGCAAAACAGTTTTAAGATTGATTGAGAACAAGTTCACATAAATCTTAACACAGTTTGAACAATTCCAATCAAACATCCGCCCTAATTTGATATGATGTCTATTGGACAACCCCGCCTCCCTAACCACAACTCATTTGCTTTGGTCGGGTCGAAATGGGATCTCTTACAAAATATCAGAGTTCTAAATAGCGCGCTATAGCATTTTCGAATCATAAAAGCTACAACACTATGAGCACTACAGCGCGCTATTTAGACATAGCGCTGTTTTTTTAGCCACTTCGCTATGACGCAATAAACGCTATTTAAATCTTTGCAAAATACCCTATTTTCTAAAAGTAAAAAAAAATTGCATATTAATTTTTTTTAACGAAGTGTCTTTTATGAGTCAACTTCATTTTTACCCTATTCGCACCTCTTTTTCTTCTCCTCACTTCCACTTTGTTCATGTTTTTACAAAACTTTTTATCAATTTTCCTAATAAAAGGTATTTAATTCCGAACATCTCGTAATTCAAAATTTTCGTTTTCCTATTTTAAATAACACGAACGAAGTGTTATATTTGTTTTAAAAGAAAAAAAATTTGTCCAGAGGATAATGTTACAAAAAGTTCAAATGCAACATGTTAATTAAATTGGGACCTCCAAAACTTTGAATAATTTATAATTGCTTCGAGTTTCAAATTTATTGTGTTAAATTTGTTTGCTGTGAATTATGAAAACTATTAATCTTTAATTTACTTTTATGAATATAGATACTTAGAAAATTCGAGTTTAATAGTACGAAAATTTAGAACTTGTGAATTAAAAAAATGTTTTAGTTTTTTTAAAATATCGTACATTGTAGATTCGTATAATCGTATCTAATGATAATAATTTTTCAATATATATTTCACAAATAAAAAAGTATTAATTAGTTTATCTGTAATAGAGCATATATAATTGTGATCCTTAATCTTGTTGTTGTCTGACACAAACCTAAATTAGTACCAATTGTTACAAAATTATATATATTGGATCCGTTCTAATATTTTGATTCATTTCTCACTGGTACCAGTGCACAAATTGGTTCAGTAAAGCTATCCTTGTCAGCTTATTGATTAATCTACTGTATGTGATCGATGCTCGAATCGGTTGCCCTGACACCTATTGCTATTTATTTTTAAAGTAGACGTAAATGTCTTTCCATTATATAATATCAAACATACAAGGATCATGGTAAGATAAAAAAAAAAAGAGAGAAAAAGAAAAACATGCATGTGAGAAAAAGACATGGCAAGTGCAAGCATAACATTGACAGCCTTAATTGGCAAACAGTAATGGTATCAACGGTACCACCATACATCTCAAGAGTTGGTATAGGAGGAATAGATTGAAGTGGCACTATATCCATATCCTCAAGAATCCATGTTTGTTCAAACTGCATTACATGCCTCTTTGGGTTACCTGACCAGTATGTTAGAAATGTAATAACATGCTAGAATATTTTTGGTCTGAATTAATAGTTAATTTAATGAAGTTCTATTATGGATTAGTTCTTATTGGCCTATAGGCAATGAAATATTTGCTCTGTATCTGATTTGATATGGTTCAATGTATCTGGATAAGAATTTATCAACAATTTATTTTTCTCTTGGACTCTTTAAACAGAATTTGTATCTATTCAGAAACTGTGAGAGAGAAAGGAAGAGAAACTATAGGGGTTGTCAGTTCGATACTAGCATCCAGTTGACAGTTATTTTTGAACTTGTTAGTGTGATACTGGTAAAGACGCATTTCCTGTTGCCGGTGCATATATTTGACACGGACAAAGAAGAGAAGAAGCTGATTGCTCCTACGACTAGACAAAAATATTCTTTGCGCGTCTAGTGGTAAACTCTATATAAATCTTGGAATTAATTTTATACACGAATTCTAGTTTTCAGGCAGTGAACAAATCTTGAACTGAATAGAATTGTTGCACATATAACCTACATGAATTCCCTACACAATAATCCAACAAAGAACTGTAGTCCCTAACGACACCTAGAAGGGGTGAATAGGGAGTCTTAAAGAATCTTGGACATTTTTCGGTTATACCCTCTAAATTAACAAGTCAAACAAACAAAAATCAAGCATGTACAAGTAAAAGTAAATAGAGTAGAGTTAGAGAAATCTAACACTCAAGATGATAACGGAGTTCGGCGTAAAATGCGTACATCTCTGGGGTAGGGCAACCTCGTTGGCACCACTTTTCTATTATCCAAAAGAAAGTATACAACTCGTGACACTTGAGCCCAACGAAGGTGGGAAGTCACAGCCTAATTCGTGTACAAGATGAGTCTAGAAGCTTGAGCTGGAGAGTCCCAACAGAATCGCTACACAACTATGGATATATGTGAGCGAAAGACGCTCAAGCTAGCGAGTCTCTTTAATGCCATACAAGCAGGAAATCACTAATTATGGGTGGAAAGTCTCTAGAACTAAATTCTAGACACTAAAGTATATCTCAAAGAAGATAAGTCGAGTGAATTTGAGAGTGCTGAGAGGATATTGAAGTTTAAGCTCACTAAATAATGAAAGCTTTCAAGAATGCATAATAAATGCCTTTTGAATGTGAGAGGCGGCTAGCTTGGTCAAATCTGAAGTGGGGTAACTCCTTTTATAGCAGAGGCTCCAAATTTGCCAGATCTGTTCTGACGAAAGTGATCCGTTCAGAACGGAATGCACGAAAATTGAAATTAGGGTTGCCACAATATTAAATTAATATTAACCGTTCTAAATGTTTATGTTTGTTCAGGATAGTTAGTGTATGTCTTTGACCCCTGATCTCCCATAATCTTTGGGATAACACACTAATTCCCAATTAACCAAAGATTTTTTTTTACGAGGCCCGGCATTATCTCGCCAGAAGAAGCAATGTCTAACTCTATTTTCTAACCTTCACATGCATTTTATATAAAGAGATAACTTGTATAAAAGAACTGCAAATAAAATAGAGTTTATCAATGTTAATCGTTCCTCAATAGAAAGCAAATTACCTATCCAGCCCTACGATTTCTTAGTAACTTTATCTACAATGCAATTGTCGACGCCTATTGCTAGGAGCAGTATAGCGAGTTATATGATTTTATCTTGTTGTTTTGATAGAGGAGAATCGTTGTACACCTCTGTATTCTTAGTGTGCTGATACTTGCATTTCCGATTTATACATGTCAGTACCAGTAATATCTGTTTGGTTTAGCTATGGTGTTTTATGATGATTCTTTGGATACTGGCATAACTCTGACATGAATTCGGGAATTTCTTGCTGGTTTGATTTGTCATGGTTTCTGTCAATATCAAATTGGCACCAACACATTTCTCGGGTTCTGGTATGCCAAAATGTGAGCGGGATCCATTTGTGAATCCGTTATTTTCTTGAGGTTCATGCAGCAAATCCCTGTGGTTTCTTTAATAATCCTTGTCAGAGGGTCTTAACTGGAAAATGGAGAAATGAAACGATTTTTGGTTTGGGCTCTTTTTTTTTGGACTTAGCTGAATTACAAGATGCAACAATGAATAAATGGATTGTGGGTTTGGGCCACTTAATCCCTGTCTGTAAATAAAGAAAGAAATAATATATTAGGCTTTTATTTGGGCCGATAAGGAGACGTGTTAAATTGGACTTGGGACTGGATTTGTTCGGCCTTGAATATTGGACTGGAATTATTCTTTAAAAGGCTGACAATTGGTAATTCAATAAAACTAATATATGTGGGCCGATTAAATATTAATTAAATGATGCCATTAGTTATAAACTTATAATGGGTAATATAACAATTTTTTTATAGATTGTTATGGTTGTAAATAATGTTGTAAATAACGATATGCGTTCGTCGCGCGGACAGGGTACCGCAAGTGATTAATCGAAAATAATGGGGAATAATCAGTTATAACCGGTAGTGATCAGCCAATTAGTTGGAAAAATCCGTAACGGTTTCATCACTGCCAACAACTAATAGACCTAAACAAACATTTTTTTACAACAATAGTTGTAAATATAATTATTGACAATATATTCCTTTCCAAAAAAATTGGCTAAAGTTTTCTGACAGGCGAAGTTGTCACTGATTGATTTTTCCTTTTGAAGGGAATTATCTATTGATGTTAACGAAACTGTCAACTATGAAAGCCAATCCCATTACTGGATTTTAGTATTAAATTTGTAATTAGTAATAAATTAATCTAGGCGCAGGTCAGTAATATTTTAATAAAATTATTAAAAATTTATATAACGTGGTAAGGTGCTGTCTACACAAGTTGCACCCTGGATTGAAAACTTATTGGGAAAGTTTGTCAAGAGTCTCAAGACTAACAAACAAAATTGGAAATTTATAAATTAGAGCAAAAGGGGGAAAAAATATGGTAATCTATATCGTTAAAATCAGACATTTTGTTTTTCAATTTATTAAATTAAAATATCATCGTAAGAAACCAAGTTGAATCAGGACGGATTAAAAAAAGAGTAACACTATTCTAAGAGCTCACTTTCAAATATTGAGAGCACAGTAACTCTTTTTTTTTTTTTTATCACTGTACCACATTTGTTCCTAATTAATGCTTTCCTTATTTTTCTTTGTTCTAAACTTAGTCATTTTTGTAAACTATTTAGTAAAATGAATGGAATAACTATCCGGTTTAGGCCTCTTTTTTTTTTATAAAAATAAGTAAATTGGCATGGACAAACTTTATCTTCTATGGCTTACTATAATTCATATAATGTGTTAATATAAATAAAAAACTTTCATAACAAACAAATTGTAAACTATCGTGTTAACAAATTTAAAGCTAAGTTGGACCAAATCAATAACTGAACTTAAATTAAAGAAAGAACCTACTTAACTAGCACTTGCGAAATATGAAATATTTTCAAAAAGACATATGTTTGATATTTTTTTAAAATATCAAATATTATTCAAATTAGAATACAAAATTTGTTGATGTATTTTTAATTTCTTAAACATCGCATGTTATTTTCTTTTACGATATTCCAATAGAAATACAATTTTACAATAACATGTAGAGAACAAATATCTACTTATGGATAAAAAAAATTAAATGAATAAATATTTCGTGTGTCATTTTCCTTCTATTATACTCCAACATTATAAAATACTTATTAGGAGACCTACATGTAACAATTTGCAATCACATGCATCTAATTTTTTTAATCAGTATAATTCATGTCCGTAACAAAATTACTCAAAAATAAATTAGATTTTTTTTCTTTCTAAACTTCTATTTTTTAAAGATAAATTTAATATACCATTATCAAATAAATCATAATCCTCCGTAGCAACCAAATTGTTAAGATACAACCAAAATGATTTTTATTTTATATTAGAGTAATTATGGCGTACATCCATTTGATATTTGAAAAAAAAAATTAAAAATAAAATCATTTTGATATCTGAGTCAATTTGAAATTCAATTAATTACTTTGTCATAAAATAATTAAAATTAGCATGATGTGTTACAATTTGTTTATTATGAAAGTTTTTTATTTATACTCAACACTATATGAACGTAAGCTTAGAAGATAAACTTTGTCCATACCAATTTATTTTATTTTCAAAAAAGAGGCCTAAATCAGATAGCTCCATCTTATTAAATAGTTTATAAAAATGACAAGTTAAGAACAAAGAAAAAAACAAAGAAAGCATTAATTAAGGATAAATGTGGTATAATAGTTAAAAATAATCACTGTGCTAAATCCCTTCTCTCTGTTTCTATTTGCATCAGAAAAATAAAAGAAGCAACAACATAAAATCTTTTCATTGATTTACCCCCACAGAAACCCCTTTGATTTATTATCCATTTCTATTTTATTCTAATTAATCAAATTATAATCCTAGCTGGATATTACGGAGGTATCGTAAGTCGCTTCCATAGCGTGCCTAAAAAGTTGTCTATTCCGGATTATCTTGATTATGGTTCCATCTTACACAATGAGACATCATACACTTAAGACAGTATTCCGCACAATACCAATACTTTTGTTTTAACTTAATTTTATTTTATTTTGATTAATTTATAACTATCCGAAATTATTATGAAAATTTATACCAACACAAAAGAGTCGATGAAAGTTTTGTGTGCCATCAATTTCATGTCACAAATCAGCATTTCAAGGTGCCAAATTTTAAATTATTACCCGAGCGTTAATTCAGAGAAATTAAAGTTGCCCACCTAACAAAAACTGAACTGCTTAACGCCTTAACTAGTGGACTTTGAAGTTACACACACGTGGATAATTTGACTTTGAAGTTTTCTACTGCGACTTTACATTTATTTACATTTTGTGATAACCACCAGAATGTTTTATTCGTTTATTATATTTTCTTTTTCTCTCGTTTGATGATGTTCTGCTAAGTCATCATGATTGCAGCTCTTTATGTAAATATTTGTTTATATGGTGGTGACAACTAATTAAACAAATTGTTACGGTCGATGGAAAAACACTGAAGTGAAATCAGATAAAACAATTCAAGGACTACAATTAATAAATAATGATGAAGGCTAAACGATTAAAAAAAAAAAAAAACGAAACTGGTTATGTAGAGGAGCTAATAAGAAGGAAGAGAGATTTCAGAAGAGGTTGGTTGGAGTCTTAGAGAATAGATAGATTATCCTATTACCTAAAGTAACTCAAATCTTGAGTTTAGATTCAGGACATCAAAAATATTTTGATACAAATATCAAAGGAGCCATGCGCAATCCACTTCAGACTGAATTTGTTTGAAATTTGATCAGACAATCTGAATCTAAGCTCAAAATATGAGTTGCTTTAAAGGATCCGAACTCCTAGAAAAGAGAGAGGTACCCTGATCTGACTCTTAATAGTTGCAATTGCTCTCTCATAATTCATATCTATTGCATTATAATTAAGTTTGAAATAAATAGAAAGCAGCAAAAATATATCAAAAATAAATATTGAAATTACGATTGGTGTGAATTTTAAGTTATAAATACATTTTAAAAACTTCATGTGATAAAAGTTCGTCAATTATATATTATATATTCAGCTAACTTCTTTATGTCAATGTTTCATCTTAAATTTCATGAATTTTTATTAACTAAAAAGTTTACATTAGCTTTATATTAGTTCATAACTATGTATATTTAAATTACTCAAAAAGAATTACCAAAGTCAGTTAATTCCATACTTAAAAGATAAATCAACATTAATCAATACATCTTTACGATTCTTACATAGCGTGGCCACATTAAATCAAGAAGAAGATAACTTCTCTAGAAAAACCACCTCCCAAAAGACGAATTCGCATCCTCTGAGATATCTCAAACTTTACATTACTTTCTGGAATATCTCAATCGTTCAAATACTTTTGCATGAATCTCAAAGCTAAAATAATACTGCTCCCTACGTCCCCCCGAATAGACACCGGACACGTCGGTCATGCAAAAATTGAGATATCTCAGAGGATACGCATCCCCAAAAGACTGTCTGGCTGTCTGCCGTGTCAAAAATTCTATCTGGACCCGGTGCATGCATTAAATTCGACGAAATATAAAAGACGCCAAAACCAAATAGGAGCCATCAATCATGCATCTCTCTGCTTTGATAAGCGTGCTTCTGCCATGCTGAATTGCTTGGATCTGACTCCGCTGCTTGCCAAATAGG
Source organism: Carex arenaria (assembly GCA_964058825.1). NCBI lineage: Eukaryota > Viridiplantae > Streptophyta > Magnoliopsida > Poales > Cyperaceae > Carex > Carex arenaria. Next base: position 652,077 of record CAXKVW010000402.1, on the reverse strand, counting down.
CAAGCAGGACCCTGCTTTTCCAAATCAAACCATTCATCTGTATTGAGATTCGTGCATGAAAAAAATTTAATGGTTTGATTTGGAAAAGCAGGGTCCTGCTTGCCTATTTGGCAAGCAGCGGAGTCGGTTCCGAATTGCTTAGCCTATTACCCGCTTTTTTTTAATTAATACCCAAAAAAAAAAAAAGAGAGGAGAATTTCATATATACCACTAAAAAACTGTAAAATTATGTATTTATCATTCAAATTTCTATAATTACATATTTACCATCTTAAAATCTAATAACTCACATATTTATCCAATATAACTTTAGTATATATACAAAATATATCCAAAACTCAAATTAATTATGTTTAATATTCTTAAAAACTATAATTAATTAAGGATTAACTTAGCACCTATGTTTTCTCTCCTCGTACCGTTTGAGTTCCCACCAGCTAAAAAATCCACACTATTTTTTAATTGAGCCAGTAACAAAACGCGGCATTCTCAAACTCAGTTACTATATTGATAACAGGTTGAAATATGAACGTCGACTTCAGTAGAAGTTGTTTTGTTGGAAAATATAGATTTGTTATCTTGTTTTTAGACGATCAAGCTGGAGCTGGAATCCTAATATCTGAGTTTGTTGCCATCTTCTCTCTAAGTTTCAGTGGGAGAGACGAGATGAGGAGAGAGTTTCAGCGGGAAGGAGAAAATTAGCTAAATATGAAATTCTCCCAAAAAAATAGCAAATATGGCCTCAGACTAGATTTTTTTTATTAATGTCCTAACCGCTCAGATGGGGACGGTTCACTCTCCCCACCAGACCGCCCAGAGGGGGGCGGTTCATTATAAATCCTATATAAGAGTGTTTTCTCTCTCCTGCCCACTCACAATTCATTATACCATCTCCAAACCCGAACTAGCACCCAGCTCTCCAGAGGCGATTATGAGGTATTTTGTTTTACTTATTAATTAATTTATTTTTACATTTTAGAAAATTGTTAGAAATAGTTAGAAATTATTTAAAATTAGTATAAATTGTTTAATTCATCGTGCTAATTTGAAACCCTAGCTCTTACCATGACACCAGAACTTGAACTTCGGGATGAAGGAAATAAGTCCAAACGCAAAATATTTTTAGCGAAACAAGAATCTTTGATTTGGATTTTGCAAGAAATGACTCCACTGATTATGTACAAGAGACGGTTGCTCCACTGATCCACTGGACCAGTGAAGCTATTTTATAACTCACTGTATTCAACTCCACCGATTCTGCATATCGGTGGAACAAACATGTTTTTACCTCCACCAATCTTGCGAATCGGTGGAGCTGTTTTTTAAAATATTTGTCAATCCAAATTAGTTATATTTAAAATAAAAATCCGAGAATAAGCATTGATTTAAAATTATTTTATTGTTTACATCATGTAGTCAATTTAGATAGCTGTCATAGGTGTTCCATTAAAGAAAAATTCAAGTCATGTAATTTTCAAAATCACACCCAAGTCAAAAGATACAAATTATCTCATAGGAATTTTTGACATTGATCCCACTGGCTTAGCGTGTTTTTTTAGAAGGAATTAACATTAACCGTTCGGGATATTTTTGCAAATCATTGTTTATTTCGATTTAACATGAATATAATCATTTTGTAGGGGGTGGCACAATCTTTATTCATGGTAGTTCTAACTATTATCTTATTCTATCTATGAACCAAATAAGAAATTAAAAGAGAGCAGACTTTAATATAGTGACAAAAAATAATAATGTAGAGAGTCGCAAATTTAAAATTTTGTTTAGGGGAAATAAAACTTTTTTTTTAAGTTTGAATTTTGGGATTCCGTGGGCGGGTACGGGCGAGCGGGTATGGACCGGCAGGCACGAATAGGTGGGTACGGGTGGGAGGGTCTGGTCCGGATGGGTTCGGGCGATATGCAGTCCAGGTTCACGGGACAAACTGGGGGTACGAGTAAGACACGGTCTGGATACACACGTTTTTTTTTTTTTTTTTTTTTCAAAATTTGACTCCCCGTCTGTCCTACCCGTCTGTCCTACCCGTCTACACGTGCCAAACCCGACCACAAACACAGTCCGATCGGACACGGACTACGGATGGTCCGGTCCGAACCGGACCCCCACGGACAATTTCAATACACTAGGCCTAATACCCATCACGCTTCTCCTCTCCGCTCTGCTCTATTTTCTTTCTCTACGCTGAGCTCTATTTTCTCTCTCACACGTGGTGACAAATAATTACTGGTAATTTGCTGGATTGAATAGATGTTACACTGTTGCTAAATTAAATTATCAAGCTTGAGTCTTTCAAAATTCAAACTCAATCTAAATTTAATTCATTCAAAAGCAATTTGTAAACTGATTCAACTCAATATGTACATATGTTACATTTATTGCATGAATTTACAGACTCGAAATATGAACTCAATTGGTACAGTTTAAATATTTTATATCAAGCAGAATTAGGTTGTTCTTAAACTTTAAAACTTATTGAATTAATTTTAAACGACAATTTTATACCGCTAAATCGATCTATTTAAATGAGTGATGCTTTCAAATGTAAAATTTATATAAAAAAAAACAATCAATATAAAATCAAGCAGTAAAAAAGGAAGGTTTATAAGTTAATTCTAGTGCGTTTATTTTTCGTTATCTTCTAACTATTTGACTTTATATTAAATTAATTAAAAAAAATTATAAATTTTGTATGTAAAATCATGAATAGATCGGTTTCAACAGTTTGAATTTATTATTTGAATCAAATTGAATAGTTTTTGGAGCTTACACTCATCAAGGAGCTTGGTGAGCCTATTTAGAGTTATATATAGTTATATACTAACAAGGAGAAATTCATCAAAATTCCAATAATTATGGAAGGATGCCTTACTCTTTTATATCTAAAATAAAATTTTAATTTGAGTCTTTGACTATTTTTCTACTTTAATCAAGTTATTTCGAACTTATTGATTTAAATACTGATTGTTCATTTTTTATTTAAATTCAAATTAACTTGAATTCATAACAAATTCAATTCAAACTAGTTTAATACAAGTTCGAAATTACCGCTCAAGCACAGTATTTACCTCTAACTTGCGTCATAGTAACAAGATTCGCAAATTATTCGCGAATAATTCGTATTTTTGGTGATGCCGAACCACCGAATTATTTAGTTGACCGAACTTTGACCGAGTTATTCCCAAATAATTCGCAAATTTTACAAATTTTTCCTAATTTTTCTCAGAATATTTTTTTTTTGAGTTATTTTTTTTGCTCTCTTACAAGACTGAAATCTCTAATCTGAATCATTTCAGAATTATATCGGAATTACGAATTTTTTGACCTCAACGAACTGAATTGGAATAATTCATTTGTCCCTTTGAGTTGCGTGACTTTCTTTCTCTCTCTGGGAATCTCGCATCCCATCGTCAGAGTTCAATCCCGCCTGTCCCCAGTTTTAGCCACACGCCTTGGTTCAAAGTTCAAACTTCTAAAAGTAGAAACCCAACGCACGAAAGTAAAGAAAAAGAAAAAAAAAAGGTGAGAGAGAAAGCAACGACTCAAAGGCATCCAAAGAACTCGCGCGCAGCATTTCTCTCCATCAGATTCGATTTTTCAACGATTTAGGTGCTCCGTACCGACCTTTGAATTCTGTGCTTGTTTTCCAGCTCGAACCAGACTTGGAGTGAAGTTTGCGTGAAACAGTGAAAAGGTTAGAACTTTTTCTCTGTTTTAATTCTTTTCTTTTTTTCATTTATTGTCTATTGTTGTTGCTTGCTTGTTTGCATGTAATGGTTCTTCATGTACTTTCAAAGTTGCTGTTTCATTTTTATTTTATTTAGTTCAATTGTTATGGCGTGTGGATCTGTGTTTCTGTTCAGGTAGCTCGTATTGTTTTTTCTATTGCTCTGTTTCAATTATTATATGTTCTGTGCTTTCTCAATCAAAAATTTGTTCTTGTATTTCTTCTGGTTTCTTTGCTTTTCTTTTCTTTCAGTTGAATTGTTCGATTTCTGTTCTTTAATTCTTTTCAAATATGCCCTGTTCAATTTCAATCATTAGATAAAATTTCCAATTTCAATCATCAACAGGACAAGATCTCCATGGAAGAAGAATCAGAGAAAAAAGAGAGATACCCCAAATTGCTGCACTTCATCCCAAATGAGAGAGAATGGAAGCCGATAATCAATCAAAAAACAGCTAACCTAACTAATAAACTGTTAGATCAGGAAGAAAGAGAGCTAGAATTGAAATTGGGGCTTCCTGGAGGAGACATAGAGAAAACAGAGGAGAAACCATCTCTTCATTCTCTTGGTTACTCATTGAATGCATTTCATTCTAGTAGCGTCTCTCATGGTGCAAAGAGAGGCTTTTCTGATGCTATCAAGTCCAAATCACAAGGTATAACTAAATTTCATCTCACTTAGTTTCTTTTGTCTATTAATATGGTACTTAGATAACTCATAATGTATTTCTCAAGTTAAAAAAAAATTAACATTTACCATGCATTAACATAACAAGGAGGAATTAAAGTCACTGAAAGAATTAAATTTGGTGCTTTTTGCATATCCTTTATTCACTTCAACAAGGAAAGATGAAAATCCATGATTTCTTGTCGATTCAAAATAACTGTAACGAAGGAATTGATTGATCATTCCAATGATAAAAAAATATCCATTTATTCTCCAATAATGCAATTTATAATTTATATATAATAAAAAATATATTTTGGGAACCTTATATACGAACCTCTTCTAATGAAAAATGAAACCACAAGGTGAAAAAAAGAGCAATATGGCCACGTCAAAATTTAAACATGTTTAAATATTAATTAATTTCATGATTATGTGATAAGTACGGAGCCTAGAGAAAAAATAAAAAGCAATATGACCATGTCAAAATTAAAACATGTTTAAATATTAATTAATTTCATGATTAGGTGATAACAATATTTTTTTATTCTGTTTGACAAGTTTATAATGCTAGAATGGGAAAGGAATTATCACTTGGCACAAGTGTAGAAAGAGAAAAGAATAAACAGTACCAAGATACAGAGGCCATTAGAAAGCCACTAGCCACTTCTCAGGCAAGGTAACAAATTGTTAAATTAACTAATTAATTTATGTATGATGCACACTTTATGTTATTTTCTTATTTATTTCTTTAAAAAGTAATAAACTAAAATTGACCTATACTTGATACATGTGGAGACATCCTTATTATTTTATCTTTTGTAGGGAATTTTTACGTCTGTCTAAATTAAAAATAATTCAGAAAATATCAGATTTACTGTTCCAAACTCCGACGGTTTTATGAAACAAACTCTTCAAATTTATTACAAATTAGAATTTAATAAATTGTTTCAACTTAAACTACTTATATTACAAGAGGAGGGATCAAGTTACAACAAAGTTACAATAACGGTTTTTATTTTTATTTTCAAAGTCCAAATCGTCGATCCAAACCGTTCAACATGATTATCTAAATAAAATGTACTTCCAGATCAAATTTTACATTTTTTTGAATTTTTTTTACTATTTATTAAGTATTTTACAAAAACTAGTTCAATTCAGACTATTGAATTTTATACCCATCTTAATAAATAGTAAAAAAAATTAAAAAAAATGTAAAATTTCATCTGGAAGCACATTTTATTTAGATAATCACGTTGAACGGTTATCAACGATTTGGCCTTTAAAAACATATATATATATATATATATATATATATATATATATATATTGTTGTAAGTTCATCCCTCCTCATATGACAAATAGGTATTAGTAACGGGGCACATAATATCTTCTGTTAATTTTAAAAAAAAAAAATTTACTTTACAGAAATGCTGCTGCACCAGTAGTTGGTTGGCCGCCAGTGAGATCTTTTAGGAAAAACATTGCGAGTAGCTCAAAACAATTGCCAGAGCCACAAAAATATGAGGCCGAGGCCAACCCAAACACTAATAGCAAGAAGAGCAATTTTGTAAAAATCAACATGGACGGCGTACCCATTGGACGAAAAGTTGATTTAAGTGCATATGATGGCTATGAAAAACTATGTTTGGCTGTGAAAGAACTCTTTAAAGGCTTCTATCAAGGTACATGTTTTTTTTTACATATTTATTTAAAAAAACAGAAGATTATGTGCTATTTATTTTAATCTTTTGTAATAGTTTTTGTTTGATTAGTTCAAAAGGATTCTTCTAAGGTTGGAGATGGAGAAAATAGAGAAAATGGAGATGATGAAATATTTTCTTGCTTGCTGGACGGCAGTGGTGAATACACATTAGTTTATGAAGATACTGAAGGTGACAGAGTTCTAGCAAGTGATGTGCCCTGGAGGTAAACAAAATAATAATAACAATAACAAAAATGATATATAAAAGACACTCACTACTAGTAAGAATTTAATTATATAGCAATAATATTAGTGGTAGTTATATTAATAATAGTAATTTCTATGACATAAACTAAAACATAAACCTTTGTCAACACCATGAACAAAAATTGAGTAAATTCTCTCAAAAAACAAAAATTGAGTAACAATCTAATAATCTGATTCTGACAATGATGATCATGATCATGATGGTGTGTTCTTTGTGATGAATGGTAGATTGTTTGTTTCATCGGCAAGAAGGTTGAGGGTGATTAAGAGCTCCGAGCTTTCCCGATTACCGGTACGTAAGGCGGTAAATAATTCTATAATAGTAACAACAACACCCGCATATTTATTCTCTTTGTGTCAATGCTGGATTTATATTTCCTTTTTTTTTAATATTTCAGTCAGGATCTATCTCCAGGAAAAAATCATCAACACATTGTTAAGAGTTGAGATTCCTTCGTTGAAGATTTTAGCGAATGCACCTGTTTTGATAATTCTTGTGAAATGCCTTTTTTTTCCCTCTCTACTGTTATATTTTTGTGATCTTTTTTTCTCACTGGTGGTTAAGATTAATTACTGTAAACTCAACTTCTTACTTTGTAAATCAAGCTTTCTTGAAAATTATTGGGTGTAGTCCTATTTATTTTATATCTTAATTTTAACTTAAAAAAAATGTAGATAAAAGGAGTATATATCACCACACAATCTGAACTGCGCATCAAATCGGTGTGGGGACAATTAAAACTGTTAAGAGTATATTTTAGTTCACAGAAATATTTTGCACATTTTAATTTAATTATTAATTGTCACATGTAAAAGACCACCTTGATTTCCTATTTGAACTTTTAATAAAAAATTTAGGTACTAATTAACAAGGCAACTACTGAAAAATTAGATTAATTAGGGCTCTAACTATGAACTCCTTGTAATAATTATCCTAAGAATTGTCCACTAAATTTAATTTTTGTTGACTTAATTTGGAGTTAATATTTGAAAAAATAATTAACGCACGCATGCAGAGGCACTGATTTGGCATGCATGCACCTATGTATGATTTCCAAAAAAGATATTTGTCTTACTCAAAATAGTTGGCCTGAGTGTGACCACACCACACGTAATAGTCAATGCCTAATCACCAACACTTTGGTCCTATCCAGAGGTCCTTTTGAAATAAACACCTTAATTTTATTTTTTAAAAATTATCCAAATTAACCCACAGAAGTAAAAAAATTCGGCGAGCACATACCACATTTGTCAAAAAAATATTTGATGAACACATGCATGTACGTTGGGAATATTGTATAACATATAAATCTAAATGTATGTTTAAAATTCTGAATGCAAGCGATTGGGTTTCACTTAATTGCATCCATTTGAGTTTCCAACATAATTTTACTTTTGAGTTTTGACTATTATCATTATTATTTTTTTCATTAGACTATTATCATTTTCACAAGGAAAAATTATACAAAAAATATTGGTATGTACCAATGTTCTATATAGTAGCTGTGCGCTATAGTTTTTTTTGGACCATAAAAGCTATGTTATTTAATAAAGTTCGTTAATTCAGCAACGACTACCATAGCTGCAATAGCTTATCACTATTACCGCTACGTGTTATGTGCTATTGCTAACCGCGCGATCCTACATGGGCTCCTTTTTTATATATTTTTTGCAATTTGCATGGATTTCTGTGCTTTTATTCTTATTTTTGATGTTACATGGTTATCTATGTTAGGTATGCTAAACCGAACTATGTGCTTATGTTTCTATTTGTGATTTAGTCTTTCCTCTTATATCGAAAAATATTCAAATATTAATTCTTTCTTTTGTTTGTTCTTCGTCTAGTATTCACTTGTAAAATTATTGCTCTTGTTTCAATTGAAAGCATATTTCAATTATTATACCTGTAAAATAGTCAAATAGTTACCGACTTCGTTTCACTTGTAAAATTAATTTCTCGTCGACTATTACACTCTATAACAAGGTTCTAAATAGCGATTATAGCAGCATAGCGGGGAGACAAAAAAAAGCTATTGCGAATAGCACAGTAATAGCGAAAGCTATCATACATAGCTTTTTTTTATTTTCAAAATATATAATCTATATTTCTACTAATTATCAATATGATCAATATTGGAGAATTGGGGTAACAACTAATCTAAGTCTATATTTTTTTCAATCTTACAAATAAGAAAGAAAAAAAAAAGATATACTAGGTAACATTATTTAATAGTTCAAACTAGTATTACAGATTATAATAGACGAAGAACAATTAATTTTATAAGTGAAATGAAGTTAGTATATCTATTTGAATATTTTATATATTATAATAATTAAAATTAACTTTCAATGAAACAAACAACGATAATTTTACAGGTGAATACTAGACGAAGAGCAAACAAAAGGAAGAATTAATATTTGAATATTTTCCGATATAAAATGATAGACTAAATCACAAATAAGAACAAAAACACATAGTTCGATTTAGCATACTTATTATAGCAGACAATGTAACATCAGAAATAGGAATAAAAATACACAAGTCCATGTAAATTGCAAAAAAAAGCCTATGTAAATTGCAAAAAAAAAACCTATGTAGTGTAGCGGTAATAGCGGTCAGCTATTACAGCTATAGCAGTCGTAGCTAAAATAACGCACTTTTATCTCATAGCGTAGCTTTTATGATCCAAAAAAAAAAAGAAAAAACAGTAGTGTAGCATGATAGGTTAAGGTGCGTTATATATGAGTTTCCTTTTTAATCTAATCTACGTCCTTTCAATTGAATAAGGCCTATATATTGTCAAAGCAACCAGACCCATGTATGGTACATGACTATTGTGCCACTGCTACTAGAGAAATGCACAAAACCATAGGCACCTCAAAACTGATACCATATTGGCCATAAAACAACCAATCCCTAAATAAATAGTAAAAATAGCTACTGTTGGAGCTAATTTATTAAATTTTGTGAGCAGATAATGACCAGATGTACATTTACATATAAATTTCTCAATTTTTGGACCAGTAGATTATTTATGGTAGATTTTACAATCTCAGCAGGTCAAAAACCAGAAAACTGTCACTGGAAAAACCAAAACTATCTTACTATTTTAGAATGATGATAATTCCGTGCATGTTTTGAATTAGATCCTCACATTTTGGCTACTAAAAGAGCTTCTCATCATGTTGCGGACACTGGCATCAACAATCAAATGCTTAATTCCAGGTGCTAATTTTCTTCTGTGCAGGATCTAAATGATGGAGATTTCTTATGTTTTCCATTAGTTGTAGTTTACTTGTTGAGAATTTATATTTCAGTAGCTATAGCAGTGATTTCTAAGGTTTTGTATGTACCCTCATGTACTCTTTTGCTTCGAACCAATAAAGTTTCTGGAATCGTGAAGGCGAAGCATCACAAAAACATCAACAGGACTAGGTTCTACACATATGTTGATGCTTAGATTAGCATAGTTTAATATGATTTTCTTAAATTGGGTATTTTCGTTAATTCTGGTTTTCTGGAAATTTCTGGTTTTTACTGGTATTGCTGGTATCTATGTATTTTTCTGGTTATTACTAGTTTTGGTTATAACAATATCGACTTTGTATTATTACTAGTTTTGGTGCCTACATGGTTGTTAACAGTACATTGTAGCGAGAATTTTACTGTACTCTTGTTAAAATTAAAAAAGAGAGCTATACATTGTAACAGTAAATAGAGACCTTCTCAGGGGTTGAATTGCAATTTTTTTCCTCACGTATGGAATGAACGTTAAAATTTCCTTTATTAGTTAATTTATTAAATGGGTTAGAGAGAAAAGGTGGAAGGGTAAAATTACCGAATACAAAAAAGATTTAAAAAGAAGCAGCAAAAGCATATCCATAAAGAATCTATCAACCAATATAGCCATTTATTTTACTTATCTTCTTGCTTCTTTTGATGGTAACCAGTTACCACACCTTACATTCTCTGGGACCATTTTTGTGCCAAGTGTATCAATTGTGATGGCATCTAGTAAGAAAGTCATATATGACTAATTGACTAGCATGACGCCATAACATGTGCATGCATCTCTCCTCCCCTTTGATAGAGGGATAAGGTTTGGTCCAAATGGTTTTGGACCGGACACTGTCTAAAATTTCTAAAAATCGTACGATTAAAATCTGAACAGTCGATCTGAACCGCTTAATATGATTTTCATATTAAAATGTGCTCAGAGACCAAATTTTATATTTTTTTGGAAATTTTTTACTATTTTTAGACCGTTCAGAAACAGTGATATTATACGTATATAAAAAAATAGTAAATAATTTTCAAAAAATATAAAATTTGGTCTCTAAACACATTTTAATATGGAAATCATGTTGAACGGTTCGGATGGATTGTTCGGACTTTAATCGTACGATTTTTAGAGACTTTGGACGGTGTCCGGTCCAAAGCCATTTGGACCAAGCCACATTACTCTCCTTCCCTTGATTATAATTAATTTATTATTTTGTAGTCCTTGTCAATTTTGCCCGCAAATTTGTATACTATATATGGTTTATTTGCAAATCTCACAATGGAAAGCATAAAATTGTGTATTGGGTTAGATACGGGGTTATATTTTAAATCATAAATCTCTAAATTACATGGCAAGGTTAAAGTTTAACAAATTGAGAAAATTTTAGAAAAAAAAAGTTATAGAAAAGTGGTCCATATCACTCCACTCTATAATTGGCGACAGCTCAAACTAAGTAAAGAATAAGAAAAATAGAGATTGGGTAGAATTGAAAAGCATAATAGGGCTCTAGGCTATTTTTATTTCTTTATAAAACTTGTCATATGTTTTGTATTATGCTTTACCAGACATTCTTTTGCAACGTTCTTCTTTTTATGCTTTTTGCTTGTTTGTTTGTTTGTGTTGTTCATGCGCTTGCCAGTTGCAAGTATTCTTTTTATTTTTATTTTCTTAAACCTCCCCAGTCCCCACTCCCCAGGTATCTCCTCTGAGATATCTCAATTTTTGCGTGACCGACGTGTCCGGTGCCTATTCGGGAGAACGTAGGGGGCCCTTATTATTATAGCTTTGAGATTTGTGCAGAACGTATTTCAACGATTGAGATATTCGAAAAAGTCACGCAAAGTTTGAGATATCTCAGAGGATGCGAATTCAGTCCCCAGTCCCCACACCATTGACGATGTAGTTCTTATGTGGCGTTACCGGTGATGTGATTTATGTACCGTTTTTCAATGTTGTCAAATTGAGATTTGTATCGTGAATCATTTTACATTGTCGTATCTAATTGAAAATCACAATTCAAATCAAGATCCACTTAACTATTTTTAAATTGAACTAGAGCAATTAACGAGAATTATAAGAAAAATAATCTTTCTACAATTATTATTATATTTATTAGTAGGAAATTATGTGTCATTCAGAATAGCACTTGAAAAGCATATTTTTTTTATTTGATATTTTTTCGTTTATTCTCATCTTTTCCTGAGACAGTAGAATCATGATATTCTAATTTCTAACACGAAAAGGACTAGGTGTCCCTAAGTTCACCATTTTTTTTTTTGTTAATTCAGCTCTAAAATCTATCATATTGACTTTAAATGACGAATTCAAACTGTTAAAACCCGTCTACTTTACAAGTGATGCATCTACATGTAAAAAATTTAAATTTTCGAATTAATTTTGCATAGAGTCAAGTAGTAAAGAAATATTTAAAAAATAAATGCATTAAAATTAATTTATAAATATTCTAATTTTGACCGCTTGATTTTATAATAATTATTTTTTACATGTTGATGCATCACCCATAAGATAGTTGGGTTTTAATGGATCAAATTTGTCATTTGAAGTCAATCTGATTGATTTTAAAGTCGAGTTCACAGATTTTTTTGATAAACTTAAGAGCACCCTAGTTCTACTCTTCTAACACTCTTGTAAGTTGTAAATACTAATGACAAAAAAAAAAAAAAGTTGTAAACACTCTTGTAAATATTAAATTTATATTTGACAGCCACTTTTGTATGAAATACAACTGCGCTATTTGAAATAGAGGTAAAATAGTCTTCAAATAGTCTCTTAAACGAAGAGTAAATATTCAGAGTGAGCCTATGGTAATGGTACTATGCATAGATATATATTAGTTTGTACTATAAATTAATATCTCTATTTTTATAGTTGGAATAATTTGAATTGTTCAACACAATCTCTATATAAAAATTCACTTGTATATCAAATTTTACATCTTTTAAAAAAATTATTACTATTTTTTTAGATATATAGAAAATTACTTGATCTGATAATTCTAGACCATTCAAAAGTAGAATTTCTATCTATTTTTTTTTTCAAAAAGCGCAAAATTTCGTTTGCAAGTAGAATTATGATATTCAAACACTTATGTAAATATTAAATATATATTTGGCAAGGACTTTTGTATGTAATATCACTTGTAGTGTTCGACAAGATAGGTAGGCTTAAATTTTAATCTCCACTAAAGAAGAGGTGTTTAACAAGAGAAATTAAAAAAAATGAGTCTTTAGCTTTCTTAAGGAGGCTCCATGTAGAATGAGGACTTAAAAATTGGAACAAATTTAAAAAAGTGGGCAAAAAAAATCTTTAAAAAGTGATTTGGAATTAAAATTTTAATCCGCTAAGACACACTTGTTCGTTTGATAGGGAGATTAAAAACAAACAATTAATATAAATAAAATATAGATTGTAGTGTATAAAAACCTAAATAGTAAATACCCTTATATATTTTTATTCTTTAATAAACTTGTACATTGACAATCCTTCCCACATCCGGAACTAAAACAATAAGGTTTTGACAAAAATCAGAAAATATTATTTACAAAGAAAACTTCTTTTAATTCATTTTCAATTCATTTAAATATAAACTTGCTAAAGAGGGTGCCGTACACTGCCACTAAGCTATTTGGAATAGTGATAAGATAGTTATGTTACTTGGATACTCCATAATAGACTTCGTATACAGCCTCGATACATATTGGATACGCCAGCTGATGTGTTGACACCAGCTATACACCGCGCCAAAAAATAGGATTTTCTTGCGCTTGTGAATAATTGAACCTGGATCTTTCCTCTAGAGGGTTACACCCTTACCACTACACTATATCAGATTTGATTTAAGATTCTTGTAACTATTATATTTAATGTATACCTAGAATTTTTTATATTTAATTATACAATACAAGTGTTGAATTAATAATATAATTAATATAATTAAAATAATATAATTAATATAATTAAAATAATATAATATAATAAGCGTATTGTATCATTGGTTTTGGAGAATTGTCGTATCGCTGTATTTGTATCGTTTCCGATATTCGTACCCGTATCCATGCAACATAGTAAAATGGTCTTCAAATAGTATCTTAAATGAAGAGTAAATATTTAGAGTGAGGCTATGGTACTATGCATAGCATATATTGGTATGTACTATGAATCAATATATCTCTGTTTATAGTTGGAACAATCGATTTGAACCGTTCATCATAATCTCTATATGAAAATGCACTTGTAAATCAAAGTTTACATCTTTAAGAATTTTTTTTACTATTTTTTTAAATATGTACGAATTACATGATAAAAAATTCTAGACTATTTAAAAGTAGAATTTTCTATCTATCTAAAAATGTTCTAAAAGGTGTAAAATTCCGTTTGCAATTATATTTCGTATAAAGATAATGTTGAACGGTTTAGATTAACTATTTAAATTTTAAATATAAAGATATTAATTCATAGTACAGACTTATCTGCGCTGTGCATAGTACCACATCCTCGCTCAAATATTTATGTAACTTTTTTATACAAATTAGACGAGGAATAATGTCTCTTACATTAAAAAATAACCTACCATCAATGCAATAATTAGGAGCTTTTTTTACGACCTATGTAGAAATCGGATTCACAAGCCAACAACATAGTAAAAAGATCAGTAAGGGTATGCTTTAAAAGAGGAAAAAGGAGGGAAGGATTGGGGAGGGGTGATCAAATCTAACGGAATTTTGTTTATCTGTTCCATAATATTAATTATTGAGAGGTAGAAAAAGAGAGAGAAAGAAAGAGGAGGCGAACTTTATATACAAACTATTCAATTTTTTAACCTTTAAATCAAAGTGTAGAGGAGGTTAAGTGTTTACCCTGTCTTTTTGCCGGATCCGACTCTGCTGCTTTTCTGAGAGAAAAGCAGCCTGCTGCTTTTCCGATCTCAACCATTCAAAATTTTCAATTTGCGTATCTCGATAAAGTAACTTTTCCATGCACAAATCTCAACAAATTTGAATGGCTGAGATCGGAAAAGCAGCCTGCTGCTTTTCTCTCAGAAAAGCAGCAGAGTCCGATTCCTTTTTGCCTCCCATTCCTTCCCCTCTTTCTTTGTAGAGCACGTTTTAAATAAAATTGTGTTTTGTTTTGTTTTCAACATTGTTTTGAATGAATAGATAAATTAAACGTATTTTCAATTTAACAAATTTGGTGAATTATCGGTGAGATTTTTTGAAATTACAATCGAATTATTTTAAGAACTATTTTCAAAAACTTAAATATTTTCATATTTTTATATGCATTATAAGAAACTAACTACTATTTCGAATCAGCCTCAAATTCCTAATTTGTCTAGCCCCAAACAAACACATCAATATTTATATCAAAGCCCAAACGAACACTGGTCAACAACTTTCTAAACAAAAATCTAACATTTGAGTTTCCAAAAATCACTCTCATCATCCTTCTCTTTTTTCCTCACAGCTCAGCCTAAACTGGCCCATTACTTGTTCTCCTTATCAGGCCGAACTGACCCATCTGCTCTGATGGGTTTAAAAAAAAATAATGGTGTTTTTATAAATAAAGAAATAGATAAATGACAAGCAGTTAGTAGGGGTGTCAATGGCACCCTTTTACCCGTTTATCTGACCCGTACAGTATTCGATAAGACGGGTACGGGTAAGAGTACGGGTAAAATCTATTTCGTACCAATTATCCAATCGGATAATTATAAAAGAAAAATTATATATATTATATATATTAATAGGCATTGAAAATAGTACTTTAATTGATTTACTTTGCTTAGCATGATAAGATTTTTTTCAATAAAGTACTATGCATATGTCAAATGAATGTATATATTTTAATGTTTTATTTAATAAATAACAAAACTAATTATTATATTAGTATTACCCGTTATTTACCCGCTACCGTTTCGTTATCCGACAACCATAACGGGTAAGGGTAGGATACAGGTAAGATAATTTGTAGCGGGTACGTGTAGGATACGGGTAAAAACAATTTGTAACGGACACGGGTATGAAAATGCTTCCACCCGACCCTTACCGTACCCATTGACACCCCTAGCAGTTAGCCACGACATCTATTTAATGCTGGACCGTTTATGTCTTTAGGCTCTAGATTCTGATGTCAGATGAAACTGTTGTTTCTTTCTTGTTTTAGCATCATATATCATTGAACTTTTCTAATACAACTCTGTTTTATCTATCCTCATTGAATATTAGTAAGCTTACCAATTTATCAAGCAAGTTCGCGATAAACAGATGCCTAATAATATTAAAACTACTAGCACTAACAGAAATTCTGTTTAAACTTCACGCATGAAGGAAAATGAATTCATAAATCAACACGGTTTGGATCAATTCACTTGAAAATTAGCAGCTTAAGAATATATCAAGAGGCAGATCTGTATCAATGATCAACTTAAAACATGGAATGAAGTGACTGGTAGACATTAATCCTAAAATATTTAAACCCAAACTAAATGCCTCTTGTTCCCAACCTTTACAGGAACAATCTAGCATAATAATATGAACTCATTTTGCATGTTGTGGTGGCAATTCATTATATCCACCTCCAAAGTATTTAAATATCAAATTTATTTGTTCTTAATAGTGCAAATAGAGTGTATTTATTACTGTCTTTCTCCTCCTGGGTAGTGCAGCATCATGTCCTCTGCATTAATTCTTTTTGAGTTAAGATCTGGACCATTGGATTTAAATCCACACGAATATTGAAGGGCCCCGTGCGTTATAGGTGGGGGCCGGATGGGCCCGTATTATGATTGCACTGTTTAGAAATTATTTCAAATTGTACATTAATGAAGAGGATGCGGGATTCGAGTTTATGCAGCTCAGCTACTGGTAAATGCAGGGAGAGTAAAACAAATTTTTGTATTGATTTTAATTTTCCAATTTTAACCCCTCTGTAACATTACTGGCTTTGGGTGTCAGAAAGAAATGTTGTTGGGATATTGTTACCTGGATCCTGAAAGCATGCACTGCTTACATTAATTTAAAATAAATTAAAGTTCAAAGGGGGGCTAAGAAAGTATTAAGCATGAAGTTATTTTAAGCTGCTAAACCATATCTTAATTCGGACAACCCACAAAAATGTAATATACTGTTATCCCATGCTGATGACTGCACTGATACTGCTGAACCTACGGTTGGAACCACACACTAATTCGGCCAAGAGACGTTTCAAGTTTGAAACCTTCTGGCTTAAATATCCGGACATCCGGGAGGTGGTCAGTGGTGCATGGAATGGAATCACCATCTCTAATCCGGCAGTGCGAATACAGAGGAAAATAAAAAGGGTGCAAAGAGATCTGTCTATGTGGGCAAGATCAAAATTCTCGAGAAGAAACACATATCTTACTAGATCTAAATGGTTGCTGCAGAGGTTGGATAGGGCGGAGGAACGCAGACAACTTAATTCGGTGGAGTTCAGTTTGCGTATTAGATTGAGGGAGCATATTTTCAAACTGGCAGCAGAACAAGAAGAGAAATGGAAACAGAGATCTGGATGTACATGGCTAAGGTTGGGAGACAGTAACACAAAATACTTTCATGCGGTGGCAAATGGACGGAAAAACTGCAATTACATAGAAACATTGGTTTTCGACCAGGGAGGCAATGTTCCGAATGCACAACTGCCGGGGCATCTCAGACAATATTTCAAGGAAACTTTGGGTCACAGAGTCATACACCCACGGCCTTTCTGTCTGATGGGCATGGTGGGTCAATCACATGAAGAGGATCTCCGGTCTATGGACTTACCGATATCCGAAGAGGAGCTACGACGAGCAATCCATGGTATGCCAAAAGGCAAGGCAAGTGGCCCAGACGGTCTACCGATCGAATTTTTCCAGGAATTCTGAAACACGATAAAGGTCGACATCGTGGAATTGGTCGTACAATTCTGGGGAAACAGGGTGCACCTGGGGGCCCTGAACAAGGCAGCAATCACGCTTATACCTAAGAACTCTAACCCCCAACGGGTTTCTGACTATAGACCTATCAGTATGATAAACTCTATAGGGAAATTGCTGACAAAAATCATGGCAAATAGACTAGAACTCCATCTCTACAAGGTGATAACTCTAAACCAAACTGCTTTTTGTTAAAGGCAGGTCCTTAATGGAGTCCTTTCTGTCTGCAAGGGAATTGCTGAACTACTGTGTCAAAAATAAACTCCCTTCGGTGCTTTACAAGGTCGACTTCGAAAAGGCTTTTGACTCGGTAAATTGGTGTTTTCTCATCAACCTTTTACACGAAAAAGGGTTTCCACCTGGGTGGACCTCAGCAGTACTGAATATCCTGCAATCTTCCTCGTCAACGGTGCGGGTCAATGGCTCACAATCAAGATTCTTCAAGCACAAGAGGGGGCTGCGTCAGGGAGACCCACTTTCTCCAATGCTGTTCATACTGGTGGCTGACTGCCTTAACATGTTCTTAAAGAATATGATCGGCATTATGCCGCTTCCGGCAAGCTTATATCCATAGGTTATCCAATATGCTGACGATACCTTAATTATTTGTGAGGCACACCCAACCACCTTGAAAATCGTCAGCCATGCACTTTGTGTTTACTCGGAACTAACAGGATTAAAGATAAACCGTATAAAAAGCAACTTTGTGCCAATAGCCTTATCGGCAAATCTGGTCAATGTGGTTCGCAATATCATTGCGGCACCTTTGACCGGTCTTCCGGTCAGATATCTAGGGTTGCCGCTCACGGTAAACAAACCAAAAAATGTGGATTTTCTCCCTATGTTAGAGGCGGTTCAGCGGAGAATGGAGGGATGGACGTCAAACTTCCTCTCTTATGGTGGCAGGATAACATTGGTAAAGGCGGTCCTATCGGCAATGCGGCATTACATGCAAGCTTTCAAGATACCGGTCGGAGTAATAAAACACATTGACAAAATGAGGAGGAGTTTTATTTGGAAAGGCAATGATATCTGCAAGGGTATCAACTGTTTGGTAAACTGGGAAAGGGTTTGTGCTCTGAGGGTCAATTGAGGGCTTGGAATAATTGACCTGGCATGTCAAAACGAGGCATTACTGGCTAAATGGATCTGGTACATTGAATGTGGACGAGAGGGCATATGGGAAACAATAGTACGGTCCCTATACGGGGTCTCAGCGGCATCCCAATTAACCCAAATCGGATCGAATACCTCCTTTTTTATCAAGGACGTGGCCAAATTAATTCCATTTTGTTCGGTTTCCACACTTGTGGTTGGAGACGATAAGATTTGGAAATGGACCACTTCTGGGACATTCTCATGTGCGTCGGCTTATCATACTATGCATAATAGGGGGGTCAATTAGCCGATACACAGACGTCTTTGGAAAATCAGAGTTCCTATGAAGGTCAGAATATTTATTTGGTTAATGCTCGATAACAAGGTCCTAACGCAACAGGTGCTCACGACAAGAGGATGTCAGGTACACGCAGGCTGTCATTTATGCTTAGCGGATCGACTGGAGACAAGGAATCACATCATGTGAAATTGTCCGTTCGCGATAAGGTTCTGGACCGGACTACAGGCAGAGCACAACATTGGCCCGCGACAAGGGACCAACATACTAAGGGCATGGATCATTACGGGTCAGAACATGACGCAATACCGGAGGGGGCGTTGGGATGTAATCTGGGCGGCGGGTACATGGGCGCTGTGGAGGGAGAGAAATAGAAGATTCTTCTCCGGTAAACAAAAAACGCTGGGTCATCTTATAAATGACACGGCATTGGAGATAGAAAGATGGATAGCCAATAGTGGGATTCGGCATTAAGATTTCCAGTTTTGCGTTTCTTTTCGGCTTTTATTTTTGGCTACCTGAGAGTACTCTGTTGTCGGCATTTTTGCCACAACCATAAAAAAAAAAAATTGGTAATGAATTATTGTGAAGGTTATATATATATATATATATATATATATATATATATATATATATATATTTTTTCCTCTTTTCTAGATCTTGCTGTATTTGAGGCTTCTGACCCTTGTAAAGAGCACAACTAAAATGTTTTTTTGATGCCAATAGTGTAGTAATTAGTATTTGCCAGAACAGGATGTACTAGACTCATGAGTAATATGACCAGTTCAACAACTAAGACGAGTAGAACTAGGGTGTTCACCAAGCCTCTTGTGAACTCAACTCTAAAACCGATCAGATTAACTTCAAGTGACAAATTCGAACTGTTGAAGCCCATCTACTTTACGAGTGATGCGTCTAAATATAGATTTTAAAATTTTGAATTAATTTTGTATAGAGTCAAGTTGTAAAAAAATGTTCAAAACATGAATGCATTAAATTTAATTTATTAACTTTCTAATTTTGACCGCTTGACTTTATACTAAATTAATTAGAAAGTCTAAAACTTTTGTATGTTTTTTTTTTTGAGAAAAACCCGTAGGTGTAATATATTGAATATAAACTGGAGTTTACATTGATCAGAATATAAAGTTATCCTACCTTATCATAGCTAGTCTGTTGTACCAGTGTCGGTACCAAAACCTTACAATACACTAAGAAAGGAGTTGCAGAACACAATTAAACTATTTCTAAAATAATAAAACTTTTGTATGTAAACACATCACTCGGAAGGTAGATGAGTTTCAACGGTTTAAATTTGTCATTTGAAGTCAATCTGATAAGTTTTAGAGTTGAGTTCACAAAGAAAGCTTGGTGAACTTAGGAACACCCTAGTTCTATTTCTAAAATAATAAAACTTTTGTATGTAGACACATCACTCGGAAGGTAGATGAGTTTCAACAATTTGAATTCGTCATTTGAAGTCAATCTGATAAGTTTTAGAGTTGAGTTCACAAAGAACACTTGGTGAACTTAGGGAACACCCTAGTTCTACTCCAACTAAGACTAATATACTTTGCATTGAAATAATACACAAAAATACAATCAATCAAATTCGTTTTCTATTTTTAAAGCAGATTTTCACAAATTCAATAATTAAAATAAACCCAACAAAATATTAATTTTCAAATCATATTCAAATTCTAATCAATACAAACAGCCAAGTACACTCACATTAGAAGGAAAAAAAAAAAAAAAAAACATATCATGACATTTTTCGTCCCGACAGAACACTAATTTTAAACTAGGAATGCCAGTACAGAAGATACAAAATAAATGCAGGAACTAAGCATTTCTGCTAATCAAATGGTAAAGCATAACCCCAGCAGCCACACTAACATTCAAGCTCTCCACTGCAAGAAATGACTCTGAATGGGTCTCACTCTCCTCTTCTGCTCCAAAACCTGACCTGATATCAGAAAAACCAGGTATTCTCACCAAACCGGTACAAGATCGTTCAACCAAAGGCCGCAACCCAGTCCCTTCACTACCCAACACAAGAACTGTAGGCACGTTGCCCCCAATTTCTGTTATAGAAACCGCTTCGTCAGTAACAGACCCACCAAGGACCCGCCACCCGTTATCGGCCGAACCAGACAAAAATTGCATCATATTCTTGCAAGATCTGAGTTCGACCAGCTCCAGTGAACCTGCACTAGCTTTGCTAACCACGCCTGTTAACGGGGCTGAATTCTTTGCGCACAGGACCACCCCATTAGCACCGAAATAGTAAGCAGACCGGATTATTGCGCCCAAATTTTGCGGGTCCATAACCTCATCTAATGCGACCCAAATCGGGGCCTTTTGCCCTTGTTCCAGACTTACTGGTTCGAGCTCCTTAATGCCAACCATCTCCAATGGAGATGCATCTAGAACTAGTCCTTGGTGAGGCCGGTTTTCTACAACCATGTTCAGGTCATGTTTCGCGGTCTCAACTACTTTGAGACCAATTTTGTTCGCTGTTTGTAATACCTTCTGAACCCCCTTTTTGTCCTTCTTCTTTTTGTTATTTGCGCTTAAGTCCATGTTTTCTTGGATGTAAAGCGCGTAAAATTCTCTTCTGTTCGCCGTTAAAGCTGCCAGAACAGGACCAACACCATAAACCCCTTGACCCACCATTTTTGGTACGGTCGATTCAGACGTCTCTTTCCATGGCTTTTTACCCCAATTGTCTTGCCTCTCCCATTGTTTGACTTCGGTTCTCTTAAATTTTGAATTGTGTGCATCTCTCTTCACAAATGGTTTATACTTATCCCTGATATTGTACCTCCTGGGATTGTCTACTGAATCATCCATGAACTCATCTTCCTCTTCTTTGTGCTGTCTCTCTTGACGTTTAAATCTGTCTCTACTTGCAAATCTCGTATCTTTTGAAGCATTTACGCTTTTATCTGTGGGTTTCTCTCCCGTTCTAGTGAAAAATTTGTCGGCCGATCGATCCCATGAGGAGCTTCTTTTATCCTTTGTCTCAGAAGTGAGCCTGTCTCTTTGCTCATTGGCTTCTGTCCAAGATATTGCCGCCGCCTTTCCAGCTTGAGGGATTACTCCCTTGCTCAAGGCAACGCCTCCTAACCCGGATGAAAACAAAACCCTAGATTCAGCGAAGAGGGTTCTAGAATCTAGATTTAGAGTTTTAGAAAAGTAACCATGGGGAAGTGGGGGAAAGCAACCACGGATAGAGAGCTTAGAGAGATTGCTGTGAAGAAGCATAATATGATAAGATGGTTTCTTACTGTGCCCATCAACTGTTCGATGAATGTCACTGCGATAAGAGCGAGAATTCGGCGGAGGCGGATGGATTTTGGATTTATTTGTTTGGTTTTTGTTTTCGAATAAGGCTCCTTTTATGATAATTCTAAATGGTCCGGAACCAAATCGATGGCCCATTTTCTAAATGATAACACCGCGCACCAATAAACTGGAAATTAAACAGGTCATATGGGCCAGCCCAAAATCAAGTCCATCCCATTTCCAATCTTACGAAAAAAATTCTGGTCACAAATTACCAATCTACCCTTTAAATCTCGGTAAATCCATAACACATGGTGCTCCCTTTTCTCCGCCGCTCACTCCACCGTGTCCCCCACCTCCTCTCTCAACTCGTACTGCCACGTGTCACTCCAGCCATGTCGTTCTCCTATCAAACCCTAACCCGACCCGTTTCCCCCGATCAGACCCGCATCGGATGGATCGGCACGGGCGTCATGGGCCTCGCCATGGCCTCCCACCTCCTCTCCGCCGGATACTCTCTCACTGTCTTTTCTCGCACCGCCTCGAAAACCCAACCCCTGTTAGATCGCGGTGCCACCGCCGCCGCATCTCCTCGCGCCGTCGCCGCTGCCAGTGACGTCGTATTTCTCATGGTCGGGTACCCCTCGGACGTCCGTGCGGTCACACTGGACCCTATCTCTGGTGTCCTATCGGGCCTCTCTCCCGGTTCAGTTGTAGTCGACATGACTACATCAGATCCCTCTCTTGCCACAGAGATAGCCACTGCGGCTGAAGCTACAGGAAGTTTTTCTGTAGATGCTCCTGTGTCAGGTGGTGACCGTGGAGCCCGTAACGCGACTCTCTCCATATTTGCCGGTGGGAACGAGACGGTAATAGGTCACCTCTCCCCTCTTTTTAAATGCATGGGAACAGTAAGGTACATGGGTGGGCCCGGGTCGGGCCAACAGGCGAAATTGGGTAACCAGATTGTAATTGCCTCGACCATGGTTGGTTTAGTGGAAGGGATGGTTTATGCGCACAAGTCAGGTCTAGACGTAGCAAAATGGCTTGAGGCTATTTCGACTGGCGCGGCCGGGTCGAAATCGCTGGAGTTGTACGGGAAGAGGATTCTAGACAGGGACATGGCAGCCGGGTTTTATGTGCATCATTTTGTGAAGGATTTGGGAATTTGTCTGAGTGAGTGTCAGAGAATGGGGCTGGCTTTGCCAGGCCTGGCTCTTGCGCACCAGCTCTATGTTTCCTTAATGGCACATGGAGAAGGTGGGCTTGGTACTCAGGCTTTAATTTTGGCTGTTGAGAGGCTTAACAACACTTGCCTCGAAAAATAAGGTTGAGCTATGTGGATGCTAAAACTTTGGGTTAGGGTTTTGTAAGTTGTTTGGTAATAATAATGTGTTCTTGGTATGTCCATGCCCTTTTTATAAATTATTTCAGAAAACAATTTGCACGAGTTGCGTTTTGTTTTTGGCAGTTCATCTAGCATTCAAGTTGGAAATTGCCACTTTAATTGGTGTCAAGATTTTAGAGGATTATAAAGAAAAAATGAATATAGAGACGGGGCATTAACACCTTGTTTGGATGGAGAGTAGAGAGGAAGGGAGGGAATGGAAAGAAAAGAAAAGTTTTTCTCGAATCGTGTTTGGTTGGAGAGTAGAGAGAAAAGGATGGTTGCTCAGTTCCAATCTCCATTGCAACTAGATTCCAGGATTATTGAATGATTAAATACAATTGCGTGTCTATGATTGATATCTATTGCTATTAAAGACTCTTAAAAACAAACATGTAATATCCATTTGTTGGGGGGCAGAGTAGTTTTGACATGTTTTTTGAAGTGCTGCATGCTGTAAAGTTGTGGGTTTTTGAAGGTGGTATTTGTAATGTGCGAAAATAATGTACTGAGTCCAAGAATAGTGGCATATTTATGAGATTTTTATTTGGATATAAAATGTTTATGATATTGTTCTATGATTCTAGCTACATTGCCATCAGATAGTTGAGCAAACAGAATAAATTTTGTGATTTAATACGTGAGTGATGAATGATGATAGAACAGGTCCAAACTATATCTTGAGTTTGTACTGTAATGTTACATACTAGCTTGTGCGAACCTAACTGGTATGGCACTGTAGTAGTTTTCTAGGTTAGGGCTCTCAGCTCTAATTTCTGAGGTACAACAAATCTACAAATAAAATTAGAATTCTAAGATGAATTGCTTAACAGATGAAGTTACACTCAACAGACTGATAAAAAAAGTTAAAATGCTTTCCAGAATTCTGAGATGAATTCAGGCTTTTTCTGGATTGATCAAGATATTTAATTATGAACTCTTTCTAAACGTGCAAATCACTATACCACTTGAAGCAAAGAAAAATTCGATTATTTTGATTCCAGGAACACCTTTTAAACAAGGGGGAATTTCACGTATACCCCTCAAAAACTTCAAAATTACATATTTCCCCCTCTAAATTTTAAAATTACATATTTTCCCCTCTAAACTTCAAAAACTCACATATTTACCAATTTTATTATATTTTATATTAAAACACATTCTAAATTCATAAAATACCCATTTTACCCTTTATTAAAAATCATAAAACATCCATCTGACTCCAATTTGAATCTGAAAGGTTCCTCTAACGTCTGAATTGCTTTAAGATCCGTGTGTGCTACGTCAGCATGAATCTTAAAGCGAACAAGCACGAATATTGAAGCAACGTGCACAGATATTGATGCGAGGCATGCACATCAAAATTGCTTTAAGATACGTGCACACTACATCAACACGAATCTTGAAGTGAACACGCACATATCTTATTGCGATGCGGACAAATCGGACAGTAGAGGAACCCTTCAGATTTAAATTTCAGTTCGATGGAGCGTTTTATACTTTTAATAAAGGGTAAAATGGGTATTTTATTAATTTAGAATGTGTTTTAATATAAAATATAATAAAATAGGTAAATATGTAAATTTTTGAAGTTTAGAGGGGGAAATATGTAATTTCAAAATTTAGAGGGGTAAATACGTAATTTTGAAGTTTTTGAGAGGTATACGTGAAATTCCCCCTTTAAACAAACTTATATATCTCTATCTTGACTGATTCTTTCTCCAGCTTAAGTTCATTATAAATTAGGCAGGAATACATGTTAACCCAAACTGTACTCTGTTGTCATGATACAGTAACAGACAGAGCACTGATTTGGAGACGACAAGTTGAAGTGTTGCAAACATGGCTAATGGCTATACATAACTTACTACAGAGCCATTGCATCCCAACAGGGGAGGATTCAGGATTTTCGTCGGGGGAGGAGAATATCGAATCGGGTTTAAATAGCTAATCGGATTTAAACCTATTAACTAATTGAGTATTTGATAAAAAATAATACTTTAACTTATATTGCCCCCCCCCTCCCCCCCCCCCCCCCCCGGGACTACACTAGGTCCGCCCCTGCAACCCAAATCCACTTTCACCTGGCATTCTGTAATGCCTTCAACCCTGGCCGAGCAGATCAACGGCTGAGATTTATGTTAGGCAACAAGGGAAATAGTAATTAGGACTGTGCAGTGTTCACAACTATTAACTTTTGGAAGAGACTTTCAAGTGTATTTCTAACTAGTTGCTCGGAGTTGCGGTGTGGATATCATTTCTTTGTTGTCCGATGTTGCCAGGAGGTTTTGTTGTCCCCCCCACCTCACCATTTTTTGGGTTTTGCATGGTGCTTTGGCTGGTTGTTCATGACAGCAAAACAAAGGCACAATAAGTCCCCAGTGAGCTCAATTTCACGTAATAAATGCTTTAATTTGCCTAACAAATTAAGCCTCAGAGTCATATGAATTTATTTTCAGTTTTTCACACAATCTTCTAGGAGTGATTGATAAATATCAGGAAATTTATATCTGAACTGGAAGACTATAATGCCCCTCATATAAATATCACGTAATATGATTGCTGAATTTTAATAGTTCTGTATTTGCCATGCATTCTTAATCTATGTATATAAGACTAATAATTAATCAAAGGAAAAAGAAAAAGAACTAAAGCTTAGAAAAATATGTTGAAATAGACAATTCCCAATTTGAAAGGAAAATAAAATCCATTTAAAGAACAATTCAACTGAATTGCTTTAACTTCTAATACTGATTTAGTGGTGTTGTCGGTCTCTCCTTAAAAAAATTAGCCATAGAACAATTTAAGAAGGCATTAACCCAAAAAGAAATATTAAACAATTAAAATATACATGACCTAATTGGTTACTTAAAATATATTCGTACAACCTAACTCAAATTAAAACTGGGGAAAAGCATAAACTAATTGCACAATCCATGCATAAAAGAAAAAATTTGAAGATGAGGACTGATCAGTAACTAATTCCAGGGGGTTACCAGTAGGATTGTAGTGAACTGTTATTGAGAGGCATATATAATTTTATTTCACAATGCAGGATTGCTAATGCTTTATTAGGTTAAATGTTATGTTTCTTTTGCATGATGAAGGCAAAATTGTAAACTTTATGATTGCATGTAAAGTACAGTATGAATATTAGTATTTTATTTTGGTGTTTTCTATTTTAAACAACAGTGGTTTTCAGTGAAAAAGGAGGCAGAAAGAATATATGAAAGAGTAAATTGCAATTGCTTTAGTAGTATCCTGTGACAACAATGGAAAAGAAAAGTAATATATATAGAGAGAGAGAGAGACAGTAGAACTAGGGTGATCCTAAGTTCACCAAGTTTCTTTGTGAACTCAACTATAAAATCTATTGGATTAACTTCAAACAATGAATTCAAACCATTGAAATCCGTCTAACTTATGAGTGATGCGTCTACAAGTAAAATTTTTAAAGTTCGAATTAATTTAGTACAAAGTCAAGTGGTCAAAATTAGAAGGTTTATAAATTAAATTTAATGCATTCATTTATTGGAAGCCTTTTGACCACTTGACTCTATACAAATTTTATTTCAAATTATAAATATTTTGCATGTAGATGCATCACTCGTAAGGTAGAAGGATTTCAACGGTTTGGATTCGTTGTTTGAAGTCAATCCGATAAGTTTTAAAGTTGAGTTCACAAAGAAACTTAGTGAACTTTGGAGCACCCTGGTTCCATTCTCTCTCTCTCTCTCTCTCTCTCTCTCTATTGTTCGCACACAGGTGTACTCCTAAGTTTCAGTACAGCAAGCTGTACCTTTTAAAACTCGAGTCTACCTCTGGTCAAAACTGCAAGTGCACAGTCCTACCGTTGGTATAGTCGGGTATCGTATCCACAGGGACGGAATAAAACAACCGGACTCTGCTTAGATTGACTAAAATTCTAGAAGTAAGAAAATGTTGATTTGTTGGTTGTTCTAACAATTCTACTGATCAATAACAATATTAAAATGCTTAAAAGAAGATTAAAAGTTGTTTTCAATTTATAAAAAGGGTTTCCAGGGTTTCAGATTTCGTATCTGTCTGGCCCCAGGGTATACGGCCCGTATAGAATCCTATACGGTCCGTATAGGCCCCTGAGTGAATACTGCAGCTACTGTTTCTGTGTTGGTACTTTTGTCTAGGGTTTCCATCGACCAGATCTAAGTTCCTTACCTCAGCTGTCGCAATTTTGGCTTAGAACCCGATTTACCGGACTCAACTACTCCCTTCTTAGATTCGTTAACCCTCAACTTTCGTAATTTTGGACTAAGTTATCTAAGTTACTTGTCGGTTTACTAAAGGTATCCAAGGACTTTCGCCTCGAGGAAAGTTTCCCTTTCAGTACTCCTTGGCCCGAAAACCTACCTCATATACTTGGTCTAGTTGGATTGAGTATCATAGACTTGGCTCCTAACAATTAGACGTGCGCATTCATCTAACGGGATGACTAATCAAACTCAAGCAAGCAAAAACCAAGCAATTAAAATACTACACAACAAGATAAAAACTAAGCATTCAACACAAATTCAAGTAGCATACAAGTAAAACCAAACGTCAACTACATCTTAACCCTAGAAACAGTAAATTTAGCTACTCATGTTCTCAAAACAAAGCATAATAAAAGTTATGAAAGAGTTCATAGAAAAACAATAGAAAATCCGAAAATCCGTTGCAAAACTTCTTCTTCTTCTTCTCCAAGTTCTTCCTTGTCTCCCAAGCACCAAGAATGGATCCAAGTTGTCTCTCAAATCTGGAATGATCCCCCTTAATGCCCGAAATCGCGTATTGAAAGCCTTCCTTTCCAGTCCCCCCAGCTGTCTCTGTTTCCAATTCCAGCCTAGGTTTCCGAAATAGATTGTACGGTCCGTATAGGATCCTATACGGACCGTATACCTGTGCCTTGTCTTGGAGAATTGTTGCCTCTGATATGGAACCTTATGTGTGGTTGGGCGGATCATGTACGGACCGTATGGAGAGAAAATTCGCCCATCTCCTGCAAAACAGCAAACAAAACATAGCAGTACCACATTCTAGTAATAATAAAGTAAAAAGGTTCATATTTGCAGGCTTTAAGGCACAAGTTCTGGTGTAAATTTGGTCGCAAACTAGGCAAAATAAGGAGACATCTATATATAAATATAGAGTGTGACTAATATGCTTGTATTTCGGCTAAAATACAACCTATTTATTTTTCAAAGTCCAAAATGTCGATCCAAACCGTTAGATGTGATCTATATATTCAAATGTGCTTGGAGACCAAATTTTACATTTTTTGGAATTTTTTTACTATTTATTAAGCTACTTTGAAAATCACTGATCCAATGGTGGTATAAAATTTAACTGAACCTATGATTAAGTACAACTAAGATATTCATGTTGATGTTCTTCCTAAATATACAGTAATGATATTGCTTTTTACTTTTACTCTATAAAAAAAAATCCCTCATATTCATTCCCTCTAATCAGCGTGATGTACTACTATATTTAGTGATAGAATAACAATCTCCGAAAATTTTCTGACTGACAGTCATAATTTCTCATTTAGGTAAACATAGCCGATCACAATACCTAAATCCATAGTTACCTTACTATTTTTCTTGATATATCTGTCTTTCGTACTATTTGCGCTAGGTGCCTTTGTTGTAATACCTAAATCCATAGTTATTTCCTACTATGCTGTGAGCTCCTTTTAGATTGTATAAATCTTTGACTGTAAATCAAAAGCTACGCCTTCGAAAGATATGGCAAATTTTCTCCATTTGTATTTGTCTGAATATTTTCGAACGCATTTTCCTTTCTACCCATCTGTTATAGATTTTATGTGTGTTTCACTTTAATACCAGTAATTTCTACATTCTATTTCGCTTTATGATAAATATTTCCTTCCATGTTTGAGTTACCGTTTGTTTTTCCATTACTTGTACTTTTACACTTGATTCTCAACAACCAATACAATTAAAAACAGCCGACTGAAAAAATTTCTGGCAGTAATTCCCTCTGCTCCCACTAAGGAAATAGTACAAAAAAAATTTAGACTGCAACACGAAATTATAATATTTGCAAAACATGTCTTTTTTTTTTTTCAGATTTTACTGATATCAAAATTTTTCTATGTATTATCTTTTTACACCATCTGTTACAGGTTTTCTTGCGGTGAATAAGTTATTACTGTGAAAGTAGCTCCTTCTGCGTTGTGAGTTTAAACTTTACCTTCCATCTCCTTTTTTTCCCCTCTACTATAAATTATTTTCCTTGATCTATAGCTCCCCAAATGATACGTGTTGTGCTCATGTTTGCGCTGCCATTATTTCCCCTCTTTTGGTTCTCCCAATTCTTGCCACAATATTTTACTTCAGAAATGATCCTTACTCGGCATCCGCGGACTAGTCACTGTCATGGTGGTGGTTCAGCTCGTCCGGTCAAATGTATCACCACTGGAAAAGACTTTCACATCCCCTCCTGAAAATAATGTCACAATAGCAGAAGATATTGCCTCCCGCATAGCGCTACGCTACATCCAATCATACTATGCAGGAAACAATCGTGTCTCTGCATATCTCAACTTCGCGTATTCGTTCGCACAAAAAAAGCTTGGCAAGAGATCGCCAACCGTCTAGCCAACCAACTTGACATCGCTCGCAGCACAATCTGCAGGCTCCACAACAAGTTGTACCATAACAACCTTGACAACACCACTATAACCGAAAACATAAACCGCTCTCACATATTTGAGACCCTGGCAGCTAACACCCGCTTACAAGAACTTACTGAGCAAAATTCCAAAGAACACTGTCAACTTCTCTTACTGCAAAACCGTGTGCAATACTTGGAAAACATGAACACATTCCTTTGCATAAACCATCAGAGTCTTCTTTAGCTGTCAACAGCGCCAGACACCTCCGCTTCACCTAACAGTGTCCATGCCAGCCTCCTCGGAAACGAACCAGCAACTGTGGTGAAGCGGAGGCTGGCATGAACACTGTTAGGTGAAGCGGAGTTGTCTTGCGCTATTGGCAGCTGAAGAAGACTCTGGTGGTTTATGCAAAGGAGTGTGTTCATGTTCTCCAAGTAATGCACACGGTTCTGCAGCAAGAGAAGTTGACAGTGTTCTTTGGAATTTTGCTCAATAAGTTCTTGTAAGCGGGTGTTAACTGCCAGGGTCTCAAATATGTGAGAGCGATTTATGTTTTCGGTCATAGTGGTGTGGTCAAGGTTGTTCTGGTACAACTTGTCGTGGAGCCTGCAGATTATGCTGCGAGCGATGTCAAGTCGGTTGGCTAGACGGTTGGCGATCTCTTGCCAAGCTTTTTTTGTGCGAACGAATACGCAGAGTTGAGATATGTGGAGACACGATTGTTTCCTGCGTAGTATGATTGGATGTAGTGTAGCGCCATGCGTGAGGTAATATCTTCTGCTATTGTGACATTATCTTCAGGAGGGGATGTGAAAGTCTTTTGCAGCGGTGATACATTTGACCGGACGAGCTGAACCACCACCATGACAGTGACTAGTCCGCAGATGCCGAGTAAAGATCATTTCTGAAGTAAAATATTGTGGCAATAATTGAGAGAACAAAAGGAGGGGAAATAATGGCAGCGCAAACATGAGCCCAACACGTATCATTTGGGGAGCTATAAATCAAGGAAAATAATTTATAGTAGAGGGGGAAAAAAAGGAGATGGAAGGTAAAGTATAACTCACAACGCAGAAGGATCTACTTTCACAGCAATAGCTTATTCACCGCAAGAAAACCTGTAACAGATGGTGTAAAAAGATAATACATAGAAAATTTTTGATATCAGTAAAATCTAAAAAAAGAGACATGTTTTGCAAATATTATAATTTCGTGTTGCAGTCTAAAATTTTTTTTTACTATTTCCTCAACTGGAGCAGAGGGAACTACTGCCAGAAATTTTTTTAGTCGGCTGTTTTTAATTGTATTGGTTGTTGAGAATCAAGCGTAAAAGAATAAGTAGTGGAAAAACAAATGGTAACTCAAACATGGAAAGAAACATTTATCATAAAGCGAAATAGAATGTAGAAATTACTGGTATTAAAGTGAAACACACATAAAATCTATAACAGATGGGTAGAAAAGAAAATACGTTCGAAAATATTCAGACAAATACAAACGGAGAAAATTTGCCATATCTTTCGAAGGTGTAGCTTTTAATTTACAGTCAAAGATTTATACAATCTAAAAGGAGCTCACAGCGTAGTAGGAAATAACTATGGATTTAGGTATTACAACAAAGGCACCTAATGCAAATGGTACGAAAGGCAAATATATCAGGAAAAATAGTAAGGTAATTATGGATTTAGGTATTGTGACCGGCTATGTTTACCTAAATAAGAAATTATGACTGCCAATCAGAGAATTTTCGGAGATTGTTATTCTATCACTGAATATAATAGTACATCACGCTAATTAGAGGGAATGAATATGAGGGATTTTTTTTTATAAAGTAAAAGTAAAAAGCAATATCATTACTGTATATTTAGGAAGAACATCAACATGAATATTTTAATTGTTCTTAATCATAGGTTCGGTTAAATTTTATATTTGAGGATAGTAATCTACCTGTTGTCAACTGAAGAGCTTTTTTCTCAAATTATATGCACCTCATACAGAAGGACCACCAGTCAACTGTAAACCATTTAGAAATCGCAAACAGCCATAAAACCAAGCCTGCATAAACACGGTTAAAAAAAGTTTAAAAATGCTTGCACCAGAAAAATTAAAGGTTACAAAATACTGGTACCAACAATAGGTAAAAGGTTTACATCAGGGAAATAAATAAGGCTTGACATAACGAAGAGTTGGAATACTGGTATTTCAATTTTTTTTTCCCAAAAAATGGAATAGCTTGGTTTAGTATCTAAATTTTTTCATTGGTTTCCTTTTTGATCTGTGAATTTTTGCAACCTTTACTAATTAAAATTTCATCATAGAGTCTAAGCTGTAATTTTTTGGTATGACTCGATACAGCTGTACTTCAATCTGTAATAGTTGCAATACATCATAGATTCTAAACAATTGCTAATATGGAATAAAAGAGATTGGCTTTATTACCACTGGTTTTATTTGAACTGCTTCTGGTATTATTTCCCCATTTGGGGTATAGGGATTACTGGTGGAAGCACAGTTAGGGACAGCGCTGACTGGAGCGGATATCAGGGTATAGGGATTACTGGTGGAAGCACAGTTAGGGACAGCGCTGACTGGAGCGGATATCAGTAAATCGAAACCAAAACTGGGAAGGGAAAATATTAGAGGGAGAAAAATGTAACAAAAAGCAAATACTACCAGTATACTGAACATAATTTTTGAGATGAGGTAATTTTGTAATTATCTAATAAATGGTAAGAAAATTGGGCAAGGAAAAAATTTGTTCTTCAAATCCATTTTGGAACGATTATGGTTAAATTTTGTTGCCAAAACATACAAACATAACAATGGATTATGGTTGAATTTTGAAACGTCAGTCTGTGCTGAGGTACAGGATTCTCTAGTTGAGAATTCAAAATCAAATCAAAATCTTGATTTAAATTCCTCCACTGATGGTATCGACTGGAATATAACAATGGATGGGGGTCAAATTGACGGGGACATCGGTGCTGTCGAAGAACAATCTGAAGAATCTGGGAACATGCTTGGTACACATGAAATTGGTGACTCAAATGTAGAAAAAGGTGATCAATTATCAGATAAAGTTGAAGGGATAAATTGGGATGTTGGTATTGAGGATCTGACATTGGAAATGGAGCCTCCAATCCAAAAAGCAACTGCTGAGGAGAATGTGTGGTTTAGTTGAAACTGGTTCCAGTGGACATGAAGAGAGAAGCCAGTTGTCAGGGACTGATTACAGGAACAAAATTCTGGATGATTTATTCGAGGTGATTCTGTCTGAATTCCTTTAGAATTTTCACTTGTGAAATGGATAATTTGCACATTGATCATGTAACTATCTTTTATAAACAATTAATCCACAATTTGTATTTTGCATGGATTTTTAACCAAGCATAACAATAGCTTGGCCAACTAAGATCTAGATTGGATTTTGTTACATTACATAAATAGAAGGATCAAGGCCCTTGAAATTTTAGTAAAATGATTGTATTCTGTGTTGTAGACACCGATGCATATTGAAACATGTTATAGGTGTTACTATGACTATTGAGTCTAACAAACTTGAGCTTTTCATAGTTTTCCATCTTTTGGCAATTGTTGTTGTTTGTTTTTATTTTGGTTAGATTCAAAAGTACACTTTTATGAGTCTAGTTGGCTTAAATTGATGTGGAGTAATAATAACTGAACATAAGTTGAGAAAAAACTGTGGGTTCAATCTGGCTCAGTTGGAAAAAGGGGGAAAAGGGGGGAAAAAAACTGGAACTGGTAACTGGTAACTTATTGACAATGACAGTAATTGAAGTGTTTGGTCTTTTACAACTCACACTGTCTTTTCTTTTCATTAGATTAACGCATTTTTATACCAGAGATTGATTGAACTAAGGAGTGAAATTACAATATCTTTGCAAAAATAAGTCCAGGCCGTAGCCCCTTTCGTCAACAATACACTTCTGACACATTAGAGGCTATTTTAGCTAATGTCTCCTCGGTCATTTCTCTTCTAACAAATAGGACAACTCGTGACCTAATTATGATTCTAAACTCTAACAGGTAAAGAATATATACGTTTCTCTTAATTTAATAAACCCCCAGATGTGCAATTGAGCCCCAATTTTGTGCAAAACTGAATCAATTCTTGATTTGAAAATGAGGCATAGGTTTTCCTGATATAGTCTAAATTGAACCTCAACTATGCAATAAACTGCGCTTTTAATGTAATTTTGCCTAAATCCTGAACTGTGAAGAACCTCAATATTGCTAACAGACTATTAAATTGGAACCGAAGACAGCAGCACAAATATAGCAATTGGTTAAAATGAACAGAACATACCAGCGGCAAGAGATCGGTATATAAGCGGCGTGAAATGGCGATGGCGGCAGAAGTTGTAGGCACTGTGCAAAATAGCGAGGAAGGGAAATGAGCTAAACCAAAATGACCTACCATGTCTTGTATGGGAGTTACAAGGATGTACCATACAAAGCCGAAATATTTTCTTGGACAATGAACTTGACATTTCAAGCGCAGTTGAGAGAAGATCCTCAAGTTCTACTGGCCTCAGAGTTCCATCCTACAGATAAATTTAAAAAAACTTGAAAATATTGAAGAGAAGATTTGCAAAAAACTAAGTTGAAAAAAAACATAAAAAAAAAATCCCACAGTACTGTGACCATAAATTATCCTTAACATAATATCAGACATATTACGGGTAATCAGCTCCAAAGTAACAAATGGAACAAAGATGTAAAAAGAAGAAGAGAAAATTTACCCTTGACAAATCTAAGAGGAAAAAAAGGTCCTCTCTCCCATATCTGTCTTTACTGACAGTATTTAAAACAAACTAAAAATTGAGGAAATTTAAAATAAACCTATAGAAAAGCTGAGTAGTTGTTTGGAAGAATTATATTTGTAGTTGTTTTAAGGTTTAGAGTTGATTGTCTGCATTCAATTTGATGGTTTCAGATTTATAGTTCGGCTCTACCACTTTCTGTACCAATTTGAACATATGGAAAGATGGTAATTAATGGAAGTAGAACTCAAATTTGCAATTAATTAATAGTGTGAATTCTGAGCCTTTGGGTTAGGATTCCACAATTGGAAAGAATAGAAGAAAGGGTTCATTGGAGGAATAAACAACAACAAAATTAATGCTAAAAAATATGGTAATTTGACATGATTAGTAGGAATCTAACCACAAAGGGTCCAATTTGAAGTCTTATCACTGATTGAGAGGCATTTCTGCAATACCCATCAACACGGGCATTTTGTAAATCTTATAGTAGAAAACATTAAATTTTGTTTTTTCAGAAATAAATCGCTAGTACCAGGCACTATACAAGGATACTACTAAGATAGCTAAGGTCAAATTCTAGGTAAAATAATGCTCCAGGACAGCTGAAATATTTTATTCCACCTACCTCAAAAAATAAGAAGGTAAAAACGCAAGTACTACATCAAATGCAAAGAGCTCCCAATTTGAGCCTTAAGTGAGGTAATTTTTGCAACGGGAAGAAATGTACCTCAATAACAGTTAACAATGTGACCCTCTGGTTAGGAGGATGCATTCCCCAATCGCGACACAGTTACGATTTTTCTGTCGTGTTTTCTGCAGTAGAGCTACATCGTCTTCAAATTTCGGAGAAGGCAAATGAAAAAGAGATGAGCAAGAGGAGAAGGGAGAAATGGAAAGCGACCTACCCAACGAAGAAGGCCCGTGCGCGACAAAGAGCAGGAGGGAACTCCGGGAGACCGCGGTGAGCAACACGTAGCATAAGGAAACACGTGGCGAGCGGGGAAGAAAGGGACAATGACAGCTTGCACAATAGAGAACAACTCCGAGAGACAAAAACAGAATAAATTGAGATGATGGCAGCTAACGTCAGCGTGAAATAAACTGAACCCTCCATATCTCATCCGACGGAACAGAGAAGAGGTGTTACTGTAGAATGAATTAAGGTTAAAAAATTATAATGAGTTTTGACAGGAACACACGGAACACCCCCATTCAACTTTTATGGGTTATAATTATAATGAGTTTTGACAGGTTAAAAATTTTTTGGCATTCACATTCGATTTTCTGGTTGGTTGCTACACCGGGTTAATTAAGGTTAAAGGTGGAAACTCATTTGTCAAAATTTTTGAGAGATAAAGGTATTATTAATTGAATTGCGTTTTCGACACTTTAATATATGTTTCTTTGAAAGGTGGTGCAGAGATGATTTTGACTCTAAAGTTGTTTTTTACTGGTCTTGAACATTCATTTGGTCTAAAAATTAATTTAGATGAAGAACGAAATCTAGTGGGTAAGACACGTGGTCTTTATGTGAGAGATCATAAGTTTAAAATTCAGATAAGAAAAATCATTTATTGTAATGACAGAGATATTAAATAGTTGAGTGGCTTGATCTCTAACCTTTATTCAAAATAAAATTTAATTTAGAAGATTGGCCTCAACTTAAGTAATCAAGAAGAACAATTGTTCTTACGTATAATTAATTTTCAGATTTTTGGTATGCTACGGATTATATATTGGGATGTCTTTACACTGGAGGCAACGTAAAAAAATGATTAGCGAGAAATGGTCGAGATGAAATTAACTGTGCGAAAAGGAAAAATACTTCTTAGTCACGCCGCTGAGTTTAGAAATTAGAGATTCATAATTTCTAAATTACTCCATCTCTACAATTAATTTTGTGAAGAGAGAGAGAGCACTAACATTAATTTCAGCCAATTAATTTAGCCACATGTCATTAAACAAATGTTTTCTTTTAAAACAAATTTGCTAATTTAGAAACCGTACTGCATCCCAACAATTCTATTAGCAATTAACACATCAAATTAGCAATTCAAAAACAATCACCGTTATAGATGCTCTTAGAAGGCGGATAATAGTATATTGATTGCAATGCCTCTCTGTATATATACTTTCAATTTGTAAAGCACCTACATTTGTTTTTCAAAGAGTTACTGTTTATTCTGTGAGGAACGATATTATAAAGAAAAATCCTCCTGTTGATTAAAAATTGCATGAAAAAAAGAGAGTTACGGAGGAATGGATTGAGTATATACTCAATATGAACAAAGGCTCTCCAGCTATTCCCATCTTAGTACAATATAGTAAATATAAAAGATTCGGCGGATGATAACACAAAATCGTTTTATTAACACAGTTTTTTTAAAGTAAACCTCTTTTTAATAAGTATATTTTCAACAGCCGTATCATTTCATAATGTAATAAATATTACGATAGTTTATTAATTACTAGATATTCTTCGTTATTTTTTAATCTCTGCATTGAATATTTGAATATGTATGGAAAATTTTGTATCCATCTTAATAAATAGTAAAAAAATAAAAAAAATATATATAAATTTGATCTAGAAGTACATTTTATTTAGATAATCATGTTGAACAGTCTGGATCGACGATTTGGACTTTAAAAATGAAAAAACTTGTTGTTGTAACTTGATCCCTCTTCATATATATATATATAGAGAGAGAGAGAGAGAGAGATGAGCTAACTTGCTCTGGAAAATAAAGATGGTGTTTTACTTTCTGCTCACATCTCTATTTTCAAAATTTAAATAGTCGATCATAACCGCTCAACATGATCTCCATATTGAAATGTGCTTGGAGACCAGATTTTACATTTTTTGAAATTTTTTTACTATTTATTAAGTCACTTTGAAAATCGCTGATTCGGTGGTCCATATTTTTTTACTGTTCATCCGGATTTTCAGATTTTCAAAGTGGCTTAATAAATAATAAAAAAATTCCAAAAAATGTAAAATCTGGTCTCCGAGCACATTTCAATATGGAGAACATGTTGGAAGATTCGAATCGACTATTTGAACTTTGAAATGGAGATATGAGCGGGAAGTAAAACACCCTCTTTACTTCCCAAAGCAAGTTAGCCCATCTCTCTCTCTCTGTGGGAATAGGTCCGATGCCCTTTGGACCACATCTCGTCCAAAGGATTTGTTAATCGTCCGATTGAGTGATAAGATAATAATAGAGAATTACTTTTATGTCATCTAAATCAAAGAAGGAAACTATTTGTTTCCTGTTTGAACACCAACACGAACATCAATAAATGGAGGTTTCCATTACCTTTTGAATTATCTTTTTTTTTTATAATAAAATCAAATGTTAATCTGACAATTTTATTTCAAAAGTAAATAAATAAAAATATAAAGATGGAAATAACAAATAAAGATTTAACTTGTGCAGTTGGTTGTTCCTTATTCTTTCAGCAATTAACATGTATTTAAATAGATACTTGAATAATTTTGTACTTCAATATGCTTATAAATAAGGATGAAATTGATATAATTTTTTTTTCAGAAAAATAAATATATAATTGAACAAATTGATGTCTGTTAGAACTTGAAAGATCCATTAGATTACAAAACAAATAAAAAAATTTCAATAAAAATTTTGTTCTCTTGAATAAGTGTACTACACATGTCCAGTTTTCAAAGAACTGGAGTGTAATAAACAAAAAATAAAAGCTGGCTCTCCGGACAAGGATTGTAAAATTATGTTATTTCTTTCTATATCGGTTCAATCACTAAATCAAACGATATTATAGACCCTTTGGACAGAAGATCAGTCCAAAGGGCATCGGACATGCTCCCAACCCCTCTCTCTATATATATATAAGGTTGCTACATGTTCATAAATTCATAATATAATAAAATCTTTCCCTCTCGTGTTATCTATTTTAAAAAAAAATCTTACAGATATAACAAAATACAAATAAGGAATATGGTAGAATATTTACTTATTTTTTAAATCTAACTTTTAAGGAAAGAAATTTATACATAATGCATGAGAAATAAACATATTTTAAAAAGAGGACTTTATGCCCCACGGTAAAAGACTAGAATTTGTATGGAAACAAATCGTATAATAATATATGAGAAAGAAGTAGTTTTTAAAGAAAATAATCAATGAAAGAATTATCTATATATTAAAATATTTAGATAATGTCATGTTAATAACATCACATCATAATTTGATACGGTGGCGCACAAAAATGGTGATTTGAAGACTTTTTTCAAGAGTCCGCCATCGGAAAAAGCCTTTTTTTGTCCTTAGAAATATTTCTTATTTAGTAGTGTCATGTCTGTTACGTGAGACATATACTGGTTTGGTTTTTGTAATCTTGTTTTACTTTTGTCACACGGTATCCAGTTGTACCGTAGGTATTGCTATTTTGCAATGAAAATGCCAACGGAGTTCCTGTAAAAAAAGAAGCTGAAGTAGCAATCTTAGTTAAGTTAGCAATTAAGTTCGTAGAGTCATTACTGAATTGACAAATTAAAGACAGATGCTTTATGCATAACCTAATAAAATAAAATCAAGGGATCTAATGGCAATATCCAAAGCACATTTAAATTCCTCGAATCCAATCCAAAGATGCTCTCGTGCCAACCACAACTACGTACGTGTAGTCGAAGCAGACCCGTTCCCTTAAGACGATAGAGATGACTGTACGATGGAGATCCAACGCTCAAAAAGAAGGCACCGAGAGGCACCGACCGACTCTTGTCGTGCTTCTCTACAGGTCGTTTGATCCAAATCCAACGATCATCAGTTCATGCTCCCAAAACTAAACCCTAAGTCTCCCTCTTCTCCCACACCACGCTTCACAACTTCACCAGCTGCTCTTGGTGCACTATCTCATAAAAGCCTCCTCGTCACGGTATGAATTATTGACCCCGTTGTCTGCTTGATTATATTACTGTTAAATATTACACCGGACTCAGGCAGAACTATCCTGCGCCGTAGATATTTGAGGACTATTTTTAGTCCGGCTTAAACCCGCTTATATTATCCAGCCACATCTAAAGCCTCACACTTCTTTCTTTCTATTCTCTCTGTATTTCTCTTAGGCGCCGCCGCCGGGAGATACTTATTTTCTCGCGCCGATCTAGGCCTCTACGATCATCTTCTTTTATCTAGGTAATTGTTTTCGTGTTAATTTATTGTTCTCTGTATGCTTCTCTGGGTGGGGACTGGTCAAACCCTGAGTCTGAGCTGATCTAGCTTGAGAAGACTTGATTGGTCGTAGTTTTAGTTTCTTTCTAGTTATCTCTTTGCTATTGTTGCTTGAGATTAGTTTTAAACGAGGTCGAAAAACTAATGTATAGTATAATTAAAAAAATTCCGGAGTGTCGTTTTATCCCCCCTATGTAATTTAGTATGATAATGTTGTTATCGGTATACTTTAGTTACAGATCTGAAGATCTTCGTCAGATCTTAGATCTGTTTTATATTAAATGCTTTCTTCAATCCAAACTGGAAATAATTGAAAATTAAATAGAGGTTTCTCCTCACAGCTTGTAAATAGAATTCGTAAAGAGTTGCCTTTCTGCAGCATCTTATTGTTTTGTTAACCTTTATATGTTCTAATAAACAGGATTGTATTTGAGATTTTTGTGAGCCAAAAGATCAGTCAAGATGGTGAAGTTCACAGCAGAGGAGCTCCGCCGTATTATGGACATGAAGCATAACATCAGAAACATGTCTGTCATTGCTCATGTCGATCACGGTATGATGCGTTTTCATATTGTTTCAATTTTATCATGTGTGATCTTATTGTTTCAAGTTTATTGTAGAATTGTGCTTACAGAGATTCTTATTATAGAATCATAGCATTCTTGAATCTGTTTGTTTTTATCTGCCAAGATATCTTTATACGTAAAAATTAAAGTTATCTGTTCAACTTATATGCACATACTTTCTATTAAAGCAATTGTGTAAAGACATTATGTGAATAGCAAAAAGGCAGGATATTGCTGTTAGTTCATTTTTAGCTTTACATTTACAAGTGTTGCATGGTATCTTGTGGAATGGCTAATATCCAGAGTCTGTTCCAAATGCATAGTAGCTTTAACTTAACTTTGTTTTATTACCTTGTTAGCTAGATCCACGGGTGTAACCAGAAAGTTGACATTGGGGGTTGGGCTGAATAAATAGGCGTTCTGTAATTTCTTTTTGTAATTTATATTAGTGATGTTGCACATGTTTATTTTATAGCATTAATGTTGATTTTAGTTTCACAGATATGCTCCTTTTTTGTAGCTATGAAGTCTAACATGTAATTTTTCTGTACTGTGAACAGGAAAATCAACTCTTACCGACTCACTTGTG
Organism: Carex arenaria; assembly: GCA_964058825.1. Classification (NCBI taxonomy): domain Eukaryota; kingdom Viridiplantae; phylum Streptophyta; class Magnoliopsida; order Poales; family Cyperaceae; genus Carex; species Carex arenaria. The sequence goes on along the minus strand of CAXKVW010000402.1, from coordinate 610,577 downwards.
GCTGCTGCTGGTATTATTGCCCAGGAGGTTGCTGGTGATGTACGTATGACCGATACCCGTGCTGATGAGGCTGAGCGCGGTATCACCATCAAGTCCACCGGTATCTCGCTCTACTATGAGATGAGTGACGAATCTCTCAAGAGCTACAAGGGAGATCGTGTCGGCAACGAGTACCTCATCAACCTCATCGACTCCCCCGGGCACGTTGACTTCTCCTCTGAAGTCACTGCTGCATTGCGTATCACTGATGGTGCCCTTGTCGTCGTCGACTGCATTGAGGGTGTCTGTGTCCAGACCGAGACTGTGCTTCGTCAGGCCCTTGGTGAGAGGATCAGGCCTGTCTTGACTGTCAACAAGATGGACCGTTGCTTCCTTGAGCTCCAAGTTGAGGGAGAGGAGGCGTACCAGACCTTCTCGCGTGTGATCGAGAATGCCAATGTTATTATGGCCACCTATGAGGACCCGCTTTTGGGTGATGTGCAAGTGTACCCTGAGAAAGGTACAGTTGCCTTCTCTGCTGGTCTTCATGGCTGGGCCTTCACACTCACAAACTTTGCCAAGATGTATGCTGCCAAGTTCGGTGTTGATGAGACTAAGATGATGGAGAGGCTCTGGGGTGAGAACTACTTTGACCCTGCTACCAAAAAGTGGACCACCAAGAACTCTGGGTCCCCCACTTGCAAGCGTGGGTTTGTGCAATTCTGCTATGAGCCAATCAAGCAGATCATTGCTACTTGTATGTCTGACCAGAAGGAGAAGCTGTGGCCTATGCTTCAAAAGCTTGGTGTGAGCATGAAGTCTGATGAGAAGGAGCTTCTGGGCAAAGCCTTGATGAAGCGTGTCATGCAAAATTGGCTTCCTGCCAGCACTGCTCTACTGGAGATGATGATATTCCACCTCCCCTCCCCACACACAGCCCAGAGGTATCGTGTGGAGAACTTGTATGAGGGCCCACTGGATGATCAATATGCTAATGCCATCAGGAACTGTGATCCTGAGGGCCCTCTCATGCTCTATGTGTCAAAAATGATTCCCGCCTCTGACAAGGGCCGTTTCTTTGCTTTCGGCCGTGTGTTTGCTGGCAAAGTCTCAACTGGCATGAAGGTCAGAATCATGGGCCCCAACTATGTACCTGGCCAGAAGAAAGATCTTTATGTGAAGAGCGTCCAGCGAACTGTTATCTGGATGGGTAAGAAACAGGAGTCAGTTGAGGATGTGCCATGTGGTAACACTGTGGCCTTGGTTGGTCTGGATCAGTTTATCACCAAGAATGCTACTCTGACTAACGAGAAGGAGGTTGATGCTTGCCCGATCCGTGCCATGAAGTTCTCTGTGTCCCCTGTTGTGCGTGTTGCTGTCCAATGCAAAACGGCATCCGACTTGCCCAAGCTGGTTGAAGGGCTGAAGCGTCTTGCCAAGTCCGACCCTATGGTTCTCTGTACTATTGAAGAATCTGGTGAGCACATTATTGCTGGTGCTGGTGAGCTTCATCTTGAGATCTGCCTCAAGGATCTCCAAGATGATTTCATGGGTGGTGCTGAGATTGTTGTCTCCCCACCTGTTGTGTCCTTCCGTGAGACTGTCCTTGAGAAGTCATGCCGCACTGTTATGAGCAAGTCCCCGAACAAGCACAACCGTCTCTACATGGAGGCCCGCCCCCTGGAGGACGGTCTTGCTGAGGCCATTGATGAGGGCCGCATCGGCCCACGTGATGACCCTAAGGTGCGCTCCAAGATTCTTGCTGAGGAGTTTGGATGGGATAAGGATCTTGCCAAGAAGATCTGGTGTTTTGGACCCGAGACAACTGGCCCGAACATGGTTGTTGATATGTGTAAGGGAGTCCAGTACTTGAATGAAATCAAGGATTCTGTTGTGGCTGGTTTCCAGTGGGCCTCCAAAGAAGGTGCCTTGGCTGAAGAGAACATGCGCGGTATCTGCTTTGAGGTATGTGATGTGGTGCTCCATGCTGATGCCATCCATCGTGGTGGTGGCCAGGTCATCCCAACTGCTAGGCGTGTTATCTATGCATCTCAAATCACAGCCAAGCCCAGGCTGCTCGAGCCTGTTTACTTGGTTGAGATCCAGGCCCCTGAGGGTGCCCTTGGTGGTATCTATGGTGTGCTGAATCAGAAGAGAGGTCACGTGTTTGAGGAAATGCAGAGGCCTGGTACCCCTCTGTACAACATCAAGGCCTATCTGCCAGTTATTGAATCTTTTGGTTTCTCCGGCACATTGCGTGCTGCCACCTCTGGCCAGGCCTTCCCACAGTGTGTGTTCGATCACTGGGATATGATGATGTCTGACCCACTTGAGGCTGGGTCCCAGGCTGCCACCCTAGTGCATGATATTCGCAAGAGGAAGGGATTGAAGGAGCAGATGACCCCGCTGTCAGACTTCGAAGACAAACTCTAAATTTGGTATCTTACTGTGGTCTGCGCCTTGGTGCGCATAGTTTTGTTTCTTGTTGTTTTGTTATTTTTGGTGTTTACCAGTTGGATGTTGTGATGGGTATTGAGAACACTTTCTGTTATTTTAAGTGTAGTCTATCAGTGTCTTTTGGATCATGGTGACATTTTGCTAAAGCATGTGGACGGTTTTATTTATTAGTGTAGTATGGCAAGTCTGTAGTGTTACATTTTGAATATTGACTGAGGATGTGTTTTTGGTCTTAATTACAATAATCGCTTACGATAATTGTTTGGCGCGTAAATCTTTGGTGAGTTTTGTCTGTGGTTAAGTTTGTAGTTAGAATAACTACTAAAGCTTTTGTTTTGTTTTTCCCCTTGGTTGATCGTGTTTAAATTGCTGACAAGTTGTGTTTTTTTGGAGCTTGAAAATTTGGTTTTTCATTGGGTTGATATTTGGCAATTTTTACATCTTTGTTGGATAAATCTTTACTACCTTTTAATATTCATACTCGCTTTTCAAATGAATATATATGGTATATTCCTTGATCCATGCAAATTATTACGCGGGATTCCAATAATCAGCTTTTAATATTTTACCTGTTTATTCCAAATTTCCAATAGTTGGTTTTTTTTTTTAACACTCGAATGTGAAGCACACCCTGTTTGCCCATTGCAAATTTTCATGACCGAACAACTCTAGGCCGCATAATTCCTTCCATTATACTTAAACAATGACCTGCTAATTTAAGTGTTCATTTTCCTAAAGCCAAAGGTCTCTTACTTTTATGAGCAGTTCATGTATGCATCCAGATGGTCTGCAACTGCACATACATATCTGCAAGCTGTTCAAATGCCAAATGCCAAAGTGAGAATACGTCACAACACGAAATCAACAAGTTTATATATGAAATTAGTTTTGTCGCATAAAGAGTGGAGTATAACTAGGGTGTTTCTAAGTTCATTAAAGTTTTTTTGTGAATTTAATTCTAAAAACTTGTTGAATTGGTTTCAAACGACGATTTCAAACCATTAAAATTCCTCTAGCTTATGAGTAATGCATTTACATGTGAGATTTTTAAAATTCCAAATTAATTTAGTATAAAGTCAAGTGGTCACTTTATAAGGTTTATAATTTTTTGGACGCCCTTTTGATTTCTTGACTATGTATAAAATTAATTTATAATTTTAAAATTTTCACATATAGACGCATCACTCGCATCACTCGTAAGATAGAAGGATTTCAACGGTTTATATTCGTTGTTTGAAGTCAATCCGATAGATTTCAATTCACAAAAATACGTGGTAAACTTAGGAAAAAGAGTATAACTAATTCAATATCAAATTAAATCAACTTCATATTCCGGGCCTGATGTAGTGTGGGGCACATTAGGCAATTTGATTAACAGGCCAAGAGCCTATTTTAAACCCCTTGCTCTGAAAGAGAAATACGGTAGGGAAAATGACTAGGGGTGTTCATCGGTTCAGTTCGGTTCAAACCGAACTAAACTAGGCAAACCAAAGTTTTAATTCGGTTTCAAAAATAGAACCGAACCGAACCGAACCGAACCAAAGTTTTATTTCGGTTTGTTCGGTTCAAACCGAAATATATCAATTTTTTTAATTTAAAGCAATTGTTTTGTAATAAACCGAAGTATATTAAGAAATAAATCAGGATATTAAGAAATAAACCGAAGTATTTAAAGCAATTGATTAGGAAATAAACCGGAATATTAAGAAATATACCGGGACGGCCTGAACCAAATTCATAATATATAAAAATTCGGTCGGTTCGGTTATTTCGGTTTTGAAAATTTCAAACCGAACCGAACCAAAGTTATAATTCAGTTTTAAAAAACAAACCTAACCGAACCATTAAACCGAAAAAACCGAACCGTTTGAACCGATCTAATTCGGTTCGGTCCAAAACCGATTAAACCGGACCCAATAAACACCCCTAAAAATGACCATGAGTGTGCATAGATTATCTAGTTTTCCCAATGTAATTTCTAGTTGATTGTTTTCGTTTTAGTAATTTAGTCTTAGGTAGTTTCGATTGAGCTTAAAAACTAACCGGGCCAACACTGACATTAATGTTCATTTGTTGAATTGTTTCTCTGAAGATGCAAGATCTCATTGAACCATGATGTAACTTAGGGGTGCAAACGGATCGGATAGTGGTAAAATCATACCCGTATTTGTTTTTATTTTTCGGATACGGATACAGATACAGATCGGATATTAGACAGATACGTGCGGATACAGATCGGATATCGGATATCCGTAAATATATACATAAATATTTTCATAATATATATTAAACTATATAGTATATATCTACTATTCGGATATGGATAATTAAAATTCAAAATCGTATCCGTATCCGTATCCGCACGGATATCCAAATGGATATCTGTATCAAATTTTCGGATATGGTCTGATCCGTTTGCACCCCATTGATGTTGGTTTTGATACTCCAATGAATCGGTCTCATTTAAGCTGTTCAGCACGAAACCATAACTTCCATAATGAGAAAACTAAAACTGATTCCTCAATTCCAGGTTTACAGTTTCTAACGAATAAAAACTTGCATTCCGCAGCAATTTCTGCTGTACGATATATTATCAACTTTTGGATAAAGATGTAAAAGGATCTAATTACACTACAAGATGATATATGCACATTATGTTTGACAGGAAGAGAAAGAAAGGTAAAATAGAAAAATGGAATAGAATGGAATGTAAATATTTTTTGTGTTTCTTTCTTCCTTTTTTTGTTGGTTGCATTTTTTCTGTAATTTTTGTTTACCATTGCACTCCAATTAAGGCATTAACCTTCTTCGATCTTAATCTTATATTAAAAATCGAACAAAACAAAATCAATTTGAGTAGAAAAGCTATTATCAACTTCAACTCACTAGCATGATTCGCGAGATTAAAAAAAAAAAAAAAAAAAAAAACGAATTTAAAATAATTTTAACTGATATATTTGACGACTGATGCAATTATACAAAACAGTTGTTAATTTTTTTAGTTTATTTATTATAAATTAAATGGTTAAAATATGAATGTTTATAATTTATTTTAATACATATCCTTTCATTAATTTTGACATCTGGGCTATATGGTCCTCACTAATTATATGGTCCTGCTCTCGTAGTTTCTACACTTAATCCCGCGTCAATCTTCATAGGTATAGATACTTAGAAAATAACATATTAATACTTGTATGCGTAACTTGATATGACCACTCTCTTTTTCAGTCCCTCAATAATCCCCTCGTTAACTTTCCTCTAATGAAGTAGTGGGGACCCCGCATTAACCTTCCTAAATTGTCTCTATGTCAATCTTTCTCTAATAAAAATAGTTGACCACATAGGTATAAATATATGTAATATTTAATACTAATACTTTCAAATGTCAACCAATGTCATAAGTACTTGCAAATATAGGTATAAATACTTGCACGATGAGATATAAACACTTGTGTGACGACGTGAAAGTACGTTATCATGGATATCATATTAAAGAGAAAACTGGATAGAAGATATTCGTGGTTTTAGATTTGCAAAATTCCTCATATATCGTCAGAAATGTGGATATGATTAAACGAAGAAAAAAAAATAGTGCTGGAGGTTTTATAGCCCCCAAGACAGTTATGGTAATTATGGTGCGGGGATAGTGCGGAGATAGGAGTGGGAGGCAATTATCAGAATCCTTTCTTAAGCTGACTGAATTTTTTTTTTATTGTGCTTAACTTTAAAATCTATCAAATTAATTTATAATAAAATCAGGTTGTAAAAAAAAAAAATTATTAAATTTAATCTATAAGTTTTTTTATCAGTTGACTTTATATTAAATTAATTTTTAAATTTTATATATAAATCATTCGTAAAAACTAAAATTAATTTAATAAATTTTTGGAGTTATCGAGTTTTTTTTTATACCTATGAGTTTGGTTGGATGCATAGAAGAAATATATTGGTTCTTGCCACTGCCACCTCATATATTCTAGAAGCCTCATATGTCATATATTCTAGAAGCGCATATTAAATGCTGATAAATAATAAAACAAAGTGGGGGAGTTGCACAGACTTGAAACGCATCTCATTGACTCTGAATGCATTTAATGGCTAGTTTTCTAGAGTGCGTATCCTCTGAGATATCTCAATTTTTGCGTGACCGACGTGTCTGGTGCCTATTCGGAGCAGCGGGGGGGGGGGGGGGGGGGGGGGGGGGGGGTGGGGGCGGTATTATTGAAGCTTTGAGATTCGTGCAGAGCATATTTGAACGATTGAGATGTTCTAAAAAGTCACGCAAAGTTTGAGATATCTCTGAGGATGCGAATTCAGTTTTCTACCGACCCCTTTATTTGATACTTCTTTGTTAACGTTGAACTTAAAAATGTTTTTTTTCCTTTGTAATTACTTGGCATTTTCTTTAATGCACGTGCAACATGTATCAAATTCAAAGTAGAAAGCGACACATCACTTAACTAGAAGAAGAGGATTAATCTTTGCAATTGACTATAGGGAACTTCAATAACAATCAGACGATCTCATCAATCAAATTAGATAGGGATGCCTGATGCGTATAGCAATTCTAAAAGATACGAAGTCTACAAAAGCCAAAATAGTGTATACATTTTTTTTTTTGGAGTGAGTCTATTGGTACTATGCATATCACGGGTTGATCCATAATATGAGTTAATATTTCCGTTTTTAAAACTTAATGGTTGATTCGAACCGTTCAATATGATTCTCATATAAATATTTACTTGCAAACTGAATTTTATATTTTTTTTACTAAAAGAATGACTTGATCTGAAAATTCTGGACCATAAAAAAACAGTAATTTTCTGTCTATCTTAAAAAATAGTAATTTTTTTTTTAAAAATATAAAATTGAATTTGCAAGTAGAGATTCATATGAAAATTATTTTAAACAGTTAGAATCAACCGGTAAAATTTTGAAAACGAATCGTGATATGCATATTAACATACCATAGACTCACTCTTTCTTTTGTTATGGTCAGAAAATGTGTGCTGAAATGGGAAGGCATTTATTAGTGAATAGAAATATGTGCGCTGCCAGTTTGTCTCTTGTATTTGGAAGGTTCTTTCTTGATTTTTGTTTTTCCGGTTATGAACTTGTCATTTTGTAGAAATAACTTTTCTATGTGACGTTACATGTAGAGATTATGGAAGTTTCTATTTTGTGGAGATAGTCATCATTGCACTTTCATACTAATCATTCGACACATTTGAAAATTCTAAATACATAAGTATTAAATGGCCCATACAAATAGAGTAGTAAAAACGCATGGTACTGTGCCGTATCGGAACCAATATATTGTGATTCTAGTCTCGTATTATGTTTTACCGTAATCAAAATATCGAAGGTGGTCATAGCATGTGAGATCCGTCATATCTAAACATATCGTGTTCAAACGTGACTGGCCATATTTGTCACGTTTGGTCACGTTTGACTATTTTTTTTTAATAATTTAAGTTAGTTTATTTAAGATTCACTATTTGATCAAGATTTAACGGTCATAATTATACATGACTCGCGATCACGTGCTGTGTTGTGACCAGACCTTTCGAGTGTCGTGTCATGCCAAATTTTTAAAAGATGATCACGGCACGCGAATAATTACGACATGCCACATGCGAGTCACAGTACGTAACAGTTACACATGCCGTATTGTTCCATATTGAAACCATACCGTTCTATAATAAAGCCGACTCCGTTGTATTATTTTTCCCACTCTATATACAAATATTAAAATAATGTAACTAAGTATTTACAAGAACAATATTTTTATCTTGTCATTTTATTTGTTATTGTATGTTTAAAGGAACTAACTAGTGTTAACGACTAATTTAGTATATATTTACATAATTACATGTACCCCGTAAAATATCGCTGTTAAAAAAAAAATCTAAATACTATGAAACTATGTGCGGATCACCGAGAATAGTTACTATAAATAGCTACGAGATTCAGACAAAAAAACTTGCTATTCAGAATAACTATTATTCTTGTTAATATTTGTTGTTCCTTATGAATGGAATAACAATTATTTCTGTGTGAAGAGAGAGAAAATAATACTTTTTCAAATTTTCGCCAACACAAATCTGACATGACGAAGTTGACGCTACTACTGACATATCCCAGAAATTTTTATTTATACCACATTAAAAATAAATTAATTAAAAGACCACATTTTCATGAGAATTCGAAAAACACCATGACGCCTATTTTATCATGCGTCCTCGAAGGCTTGGGTCCGTCCTTTCATTATGTGGCTCTAGTCTGGGATCCGCCAAATGCCATAGCACCCCACCCCTTTGATTTTCTCTTCTTTTTGTTTGGATAGAGCGTGAATAGCGAAAAAAAATTACGGATGCCAATCCATTCTGCGGACTCCAGACTGGGGCTGCAAAATGAAAGGGAGGACCCCAGTCTTTGAGGCCACATAATGAAATAGCGGCTGTAGTGTTTTCTGAATTCCACAGAAAAATTGGTCTTTTGATTTTTTTTTTTTATTATGGTATAAATAAAAATTTTGGGACATCTCCACACTGTGATAATTCATTTGAGACCTTATTTGTCTTTCTTTCTTCTTTCTTAACACCACATTAATATTATTTTTTCTTAGCTACAACTATTCACTATTTCAAATATGTAATCCAAATAATATTTTTACTAATCCAAATAGCAGCACATTAATACTATTTTCACAATAGTATGAAAATCACTATTTTCTCATTATTCTTATCTACTGATTTCAACTGTTGTATTATTGCATTAAAATAAATATATTTACGAGCGAGAATAAAAATATACTATAAGGGCCTGTTCGGCGGGCCATTGGAAATGGACATGGGTACGGAAATTGAACTAAAAATTACTGTTCACGTGACACGAAAACAGTGGAGTGGCCGAACAAGATCTAATAAAATGAACTCATGTTATCTCATCACGAGATAAATGGATACACTTTTATACAAGTTGGTAGGCAGGGGCGGATTTACATTCACCCGTACGGGTGCTAATCCACCATATAATTTTAAAATTGTAGTTATATATATTGAAATTTAATTAAAAGTTATTATTTAAAAAAAATTATATAGTCTAGCCTCCCTCATAAAATATCACATGTTCACTTGTAACCTAATGGCTAGAGTTTATCTTATGACTGTGGAGAGCTTGGATTCAATTCCCACTAATAACATAATTTTCTTTTAAATTTTGGCACCCCTATTATGATTTTGTGGTTTTGTCCCCGTTGGTGGGCACATGATCCGAGTCTAACAGCTCTTCAAAACCTTAAAATAAATCAGTCAGTGTGTGGTCAGCTACTCGGAATAATATTAGATGGGTGGACGTCCAATCATCATGACCACTGTATGAAAGTGTTATTGTAAATAAAATTTTACATCTTTTAAATTTCTTTTTACTATTTTTTTTGTAGACGGAGAGAAAATTACTTGATTTAAAAATTCTACACTATTAAGAAATGAGTGATTTTGTACATAAAATTATATTTTTTCTTTAACAAAATATAAAATTTAGTTTGTAAGTATATCTTCATATAGAGATCATGTTCAACATTTCATAGTACGAATCAATTCGTACAATGCATAATACCATAACCTCACTCTTTTAAAAATATTATTTCAACTTTATACTGTCAAAATTATCAAATTGATTCATTATCAATGGCCCTATAAAATCTATATCTATTATAACTAAGACTGTGATTTTGACTCTACCAATATAGATTTTTTTTCCTTAACCCCTTTCTTCTAGAACAACGCTGTCCTAATTAATCATAAATGCGCCATTGGTCAAATTCGAATTTGGTTACCCGAAATAAATGCGCATGCATAATTGATTAAAGTAACACTTGTGAAGACTTATCCGTACACGCAACATAACTAGATATAATAAAATATTTTTTTCTGTATTTTTGCCATCTTTTTACGCAGTACACAGTTGGATTTAACTATTATTTCGTATTGCAATCAATATTAATATTACATAGGAAATATCTTATTGAGGTAATCTGGTCGTCATTTTATTAAAAAATAATTAAAATGAACTCTTATTTAACACAACAATTAATAAATAGAACAGGATGAGGGGCGGACCCATATATATCTAGG